>JAQFZE010001116.1:0-19735 GCA_034695245.1 Dicyrtomina saundersi | reverse complement strand
AATGCACTCAAGTTTCTATGCTAGCTGAAGTGTCTAGGGTTGGTAGAAGACACTTTGGTAACATTTGGCCAAATCCCGGTGTAACATGTGAAAACGTTCCCAAGTAAGATTTATTTTTATCAGTTTCCACCAGTGCAGTGCTCTTTATAAATAAAAAAACTGTCCAGTTTGTTATTTACACGTGTACGAGGCAGATTACCGTGTCACATTCGTTTTTGTAATCCAAAGGGTGAGATCTCCACTGCATTACTTTATTCTAAAAGCTTTGGGAAGAGGATTTTGTTGATCGACTTTGATTATTTAAGTTTTGTGTTTTTATTTTCACTTTTAATTTTATTTCGATTTTTAAAGTTTTTCAATCCTAACTTTTGTACTGTGCTTTCAGATGGAGGAGTAATTAATTGTATGAATAGAACTACTGTATGTGCGCATCAGCTGTAGGGTGAAAACAAGTAAATAATTTTGATACAGCCAGATCTACAAGCTAAAGGTGAAAAATTACAACAAAATTGAATATTCTGGTTTAAGTGTCGAATTACCGCATTTTTGGAAATTATTTATTAAATACAGCTATTGTTTTATGATTACAGTACGAATTTGCAATGTGCTCTGACCTTTTTTCAAGCCAACGGAGTAGTTTTGATTTTTATCAATTTTTATTTTTAGAATTTAAATTGTTGGAGTCCTTCTTCCCAGTGCACCTGTACGTAGACTAACGTTGTTCTGCACCTTTGGAGCTCTGAAGAATTCTGCAAAATAAAAGGTGAGCAAAAATATTATTGTATCCTGCTGTAGTGATTTACATCCTACATAGTTTATGCCTAAGAAAATGTTATGAGCATTGGCAGCTCTACGTTTTGAAATTTTTACATTTTGGTGTGTATTGAATATTGTTAGGGAGAATAAACTTGTAAATTGCAAAAATTCAGTCTCTTTGGCGATAGTTATTAAATTAGATGAGAAAAGCACACTTGCCGAGGCAGTAAAAAATAAGTTGAGCACCCAGTTAAGCATCTTAAGCATGGATAAAGCATCTACTTTAGGCATTTGGTCGACAAATTCGGCGCAAAGCATCAATAGAAATGGTTTTGTCTGTCCGTCTGTTCGTCCGTCCGTCCGTTAGCCGTGCTCTACAGGTCACAGTTTTTAATTGAATTTTGTAAAACTACTTCAAACCTCTCAAAAATGCAAGTTAGAGGTGCCCTATTGTTTTTGAGGATGATAGGACCAACCAGTTATTCACAATTATTAATTATATGGACCCACGTCAAAATTAAGGGAAGTAGTAGTAGTAGTAGTGTAGAACTATTGCGTTTCGGGTCTTACCCATACACAGTACAGTTACTATAGGTTATCTATTTTACCGCGAACATCTCATGAGTTGAGAATGTTCTTGGATAATTTTAACCGTATTTGTCTTTATGCTTGACATGCCTGAGATATTGTATACTTACTTACGAAATCTTTATAGTGCGGGATTATACTTGCGCCAACCAGATACCAGGCTTCTGAGACAACAGACATCTATCAACACTGTCAGTACCAATAGGCAGAGTTTTTAGAGCTGTGAACCAGTTAACCATTCCTATATGATGTGGCAGTCCTTATGACGAGGGTCTTGGTCGTGCAATGGTGGATAATAGCGTCAGGTTAGGTGGCAAGTGAGAACGCATGAGGCGAATGGACGAAGGAGAGAGAGTGAGAGCAGGGAGCACAGCTCTCGGAGCACAACGAAATGGGGAGAGTCAGCAGTGGCGTACGCAGGCCTAGGCCAGGTAGGCCTAGGCCTACTCGGAAAGTTTTAAAAAATAAATTTTTATTAATAAGATTAGGAAAAATTAATAAGTAATTAAAACATTTATTTACGTACATAAATAATACTATTTTGTACCTACATTTTCTCCCTATTTACATAATTTCATCGACATTTGAATTACTTCACGAAATAACACATATACTATACGTCATTCTGAAGCTCTTTTAAAACAAAAAATATAAATTCATTAAAAATTGAAAATTATTTCATCTACTTTTTTTGTAATTGCAATTTACTTTAAATCTGCATATATAAAATTCAAGCTTTGATTTGCGCGTCAATAATAAAACATATTATTCTACTCCTAATTGCCGTCATTTTAATCTATCACTCACCCTGAGTTATAGAAAGTGACCGGTCGAAATTTAACATTTTAGGTTTGGCAGGAAATTCAAATTTTTGAATATTCATCCATTTCTAGGTACTGTTGTGTTGCCATGGATTTACTTCGTATCCATCTCATATTCCCCTTATCATCATCATCATCATCATTATTATTATTATTACGATTGGCGTTATGGCAGTGGTGCCGATGTGGAATTGGAAGAATATTTCCAATTCCAGACTTCACTTTATGTTTTACTTCTGACTTGGAATGTTGTCTGTCTATTCTTCTGAATAAAATAGAGTATTGTGTTATATTTTATACTGTGTACCTCAGTCTCATCTAAATCATACGGTACTTTGACAGTACCTATCTACATAATGTATCTTTATTTTGCATTTCTTAATGAAATTTGCACGCAATATATCATTTTTAAGCTCTTATACATAGTTAAAAAATTCATTTAAAATTGTAATTTATTACATATAATGTTTTGCAATTATAATTTACATTTACAGATTGTTAATACAGATTGTACCATTTGCAGTAAATGCCACAAATAACTATTGAGGTTGCCATTAAATTATTTAAATAAACATCTCTAAATATAAAATAATGTACTAACAAATAAATTTGAGGTGACCCCTATTCGACCTTAGTCCGTACAGGGTGCCCAACCTCGAATTAACTTCTTGTAATGTGCCATTACACACGCTTTACATTTCCAGCGTTAGTCTGGCCTATTTTTACGGCGAACTTTATTTGGCATTGACGGTCGCAGCCGCCGTGCCCTGATCTGCCTTGTGGACAACGAAATCCCCGCGGAAAAACTTGCCACTGCCGCTGGTCTCGATTTCAAGACCTGAAGCGAGCATTTGTTTCAACAGCAGGTTCATAGACATTAGTGCTGTAGCAATGAGCTACGCGGGCTCGCTATAATGTAATAGTAGCTTTAGTTTTTTAAAATATAATTAATCATTTCCAATATTAATAAAATATTTTTATAGTACTCTTCCTACCTGGACTATTCCTACACGCAACCAACCGTATAAAATATATTAGAAACTACAAACCAAAACGCCGCGAGAGCGACCAGTGTTTTCCTTCTAAAGATTGATAAAACTTTTCAAACCTACTCAAATAGATTTGAACCCTCGTGGCAGCTAATAGCTAATGGCTAGTGTAGGACAGTGAGCAGTTTCCTTCTCAAAAGCGCTTCGCTCCCCTCCCTCTCAAGTCTCATGACACCTTTGCTTCGTTCATTAAACCTACTTGTAAATATTTTAAACCTTGCGGCAGGTGATGGCAAGCATAGGCGAGAGACGAGTTTTCATACTAGGTGGCCTTGGATCCTCCTAAACCTACCCTGAAATATTTAAAACAGGTAGAAAAACCTGGCTAGTAGGCGCGAATATTTTTAGGGTTTTTGCACCCTTGGAGTTTATCCATCTTTAAGGGTTTAGCTATCCTTGGGGTTTTATACATCCTTGGAATTTTGGACGACTGTGAGTTGTAAGAGATGCTTGGGTTGTAGAACCTCCTTGGGTTTTTAAACATCCTTGGGGTTTTTAGCCATGCTTGGGTTTTTGACAATGATTGGTTTTTAGGTCGCCCATGGTTTTTTAAACATGGGCGACATCTTGGGTTTTCGCACTCTCTTAGGTGTTGGACATATCGTCAGCGAAGAGGCAAATCTGACTATCTCCTTTTGGTGCTAAAAGCGAAACTGACTATTACCATTTTTTGCTAAAAGCGAAAATGACTATCTCCATTTTTCTCAAAATACCATTAAAGAAAGGCACAAAAACTATATGTACCAATGCAGCATGTTATGAAGGAGACGTTTTTGTTCAGGGGTCGTCCATAAATGACGTGACAAAAATTATAGATTTCTCAGAAAATACCTCCATTTATAAAAGCTTAGCTATCGCAAGGAGTTTTAGTATTATAAAATATTTGTCATAAGCCATTATTTAATGATTATATCGAATCAATGCGCCAACCGTGCTGTTTCCTGACATACAGAAAGCAGTAGTCACTAGAAAACCGCCAGCAGGAACATTACACACTTGTTAAAGTGGAAAATGAGAATCTGAAAATTTGAACGTTACGCTGAGTTCAGTCAGTAAAAGGTTGACACATTGATTTAGATTACCAATAGCTAATAATAAAATCAATGGCTAAAAATTTCAAGATTGTAATATTTATAATAGGTTGTCTATAAGTGATATCACACTTTATTAGCGTGTGTGGGTCTTGTCTGGTATTTATGACACGCCTTGTTACAGTTGAGCTGTTATAATGAGAGTAGTGAGTAGGTGGGTTCTTAAAGAGCAATAATTTTTGTGACGTCATTTATAGACAACCCCTTAACAAAAACGTATGCTGAATAACATGCTGCATTGGCACATTTAGTTTTTTTGCCTCCTTTTTAAAGAATTTTGAGAAAAATGGAGATAGTCATTTTCGCTTTTAGCAAAAAATGGTAGTAGTCAGTTTCGTTTTTAGCACCAAAAGGAGATAGTCAGATTTGCCTCTTCGCTGACGATATATTGATCTATTAGTTTTCAGACCTCATTGGGTTGTAAAATATCTATAGGTTTTAAGACTTCCTTGCGTTTTTGGAAATCATTGCGTTTCTAGATATACTTGGGTTATTAGAACTATGCGAGTTGTTAGACACCTTTAAAGTTTGATACATGTTTGGGTCTTGAGCCATCCTTTAATTTTGAAATACCCTTTTATTCTTAGACTTGCTTAGGTTCTAAGACCTCTATGGAACCAAGGACATCCTTGGGTTTTGGTACATCCTTAAGTGTTTAGACAGCCATGGGTTATTGGGCTGCCTTTGATTTTACATTATTTGGTCACCTCAAATTTAGTACAACTGGCAATGATAAATTAACCCTAATACACCCATACCGTCACATATGAACCTGAATCTTGAAAAAAAACCTAAAAGTCAAGTACCCTTACCCCATATCCTAAGCGTCATACGTAATAATAAACTCAATGAAGTAATGATTTATGCTCTGAAAATAATTATATCCGTTTAAGGCATTAAGTCATCCTTACAATTTTAATCTCTCTTAGCGTTTTAAATATTATACGCATTTTTGATATCCCTTGATTTCTAGATATCGTTGGATATCCATATATATTATTGTACTATAAGATATCCTTTGCGATTTAATTATTGTGGGATTCTTAGGTATCGTTAGATATTTAGATAGTCTTGAATTCTAACATATCTTTGGCTTTTTAATTATTCTTGGATTTCAGATATTCTTAGGCTTCCATAATTATAGTTTTTGGGTTTTTTAAATTTTTAAGTGTACCTATGGGCTTTAGATATCCTTGCTTAGTCAATGCCATTAGTTTTTAGACAATATGGGTTCTTACATACTTTAGGTTTCAAATATCCTTGATGTTAGCTGTCTTTTGTTTTTAGATTTTTGCAGGTTGTAGATAGTTACCCTTGGGTGTTGGATTTCTTTGGTATTCAGATATACGTAGTCTTTAAATCTCCTTGATTTGTCTACATTCTTGGGTTTTAAATAGCAATGGGTTGCAGATATCTGGGGTCGTATCCGCGGGTTTTAGATATCCTTGATGTTTAGATATTATTGAATTTTAGACACCTTTTGTTTTTAGACACCCCTGGTTTATGAAGACATCCTTGAGGATAAGATATTCGTGGGCATTAAATACATTTGGTGTTTATATATTCTTGAATTTTAGATATACTTCGTGTTTAGATATTATTGGTTTGTAGATATTCTTGTATGCAGGTAATTATGGGTGTCAGATACTCTTGGTTGTTATATCTCCCTGATTTTTAGATGTCCTTGGGTTTTGGATGTTTTTGGTTGTCAGATATTCTTAGTTGTCAGATATCCTTGGTTGTTAGCTATCCCTGGTTGTTAGCTATCCTTGGTGTTTAGATCTCGCTTTGTGAATACGCTTGGTTTTTAGTTATCCTTGGTTTTTAGATATATTTGGGGTTATGTGGTGAATATATTATTTTACCAACACAAGATCTTCAAATTGAAATCACCCAAGAAATTTATAACCCAAGAGATTTTTATCTTGGTGCCCAAGTGTCTTTGTCTAGTACACAAGTTTTGTTATTATTTGGTGCCCAAGGCACTTTAGGTTTTGAGCATCCAAGACCAGGGACGACTAACTCAAAATGACCTGCTTTTCATTTCCTTTTGATTAACATTTCCTTTTCAAGTGACTCAGAATTTCCTTTCAAGGGAATTTGTGGAACTTAAAAAAGATTTTGGAATTTTAACTCTTAACATGTTTGTATAAAATTTTACTTATTAAGCTTTTATATTAAACCTTTACATTAAATATTATTCGTAAGATGTACGGTCATTAACTTTATCATTATTTTTCAGTTATACTAAATATATAAATATTAATTACACTAAAATAGTAAGTATAGAAAAATTTAGCGCTTCAGATAGCTTTAGATGTGGTTTTTTTAAAACTCGCAATGTTTTGTTTATAAAAGTTCCTAGAATATTGAATATGAATTCAAATAATATTTTTCTGAGAATTCCTGGATACCTTCTTTCCTTAAAAATGCCATATTATTAATTCCAATAGAATTATAAAAAGTCCTATTAAAAGTTTTGTTCTTTCTACAAGTACTTGACATCCCTACATGCCTGGAAGTCGCGGGGGAGAGAGGGGGGGGGGGGGGGGTTGTTCAAAACATCTGGCATACCCGCAAAAAAATCCTGCGTACCCCACGGAGAGTCAGCAGATTATGTCCGCTGAAAATTAAGGGAAGTATACTTAGTAAAAACGCCTAGAATGTGTGTAAACACATACACAACAAATGCAAAAAAAAATATATACCACTGTATTTAAATTCTGCCGGGCAAACACAAGGATTCTAATCTATACTACAGTGCAGTGAAGGCAGTGGTCATTTGGTATCTCACTTCAGATACGTAAGAAATGTCGTTCAGGGGGGTAAAGGGTTATGCACAAATGATGTCCCGCGAATAATAGTTCACGTTTACATATTGCTGTAGCGTGTCATCAATACCCGCCTACACTCACCAGCACTACTTATGACAACGTCCTCTGACGATGCCATACAAGTTTGGCATATATCCTTCATAAACATATGATTTTACTAGTATGCATTCAGGGATCGTCCATTATTGCAGTCATACAAATTTTACCAGTTTAGGGATCCCCACTGTCATCAGTTTAGAAATTAGGCTGACTTGTATCCTCTACATTAAATTTTATTAGTATGCATTCAGGGATCGTCCATTAATGACGTCACATAAATTTTACCATTTTAAGAATCTTAACTGTCATTAGTTTAGAAATTAGGCTGGCTTATATCCTCCACATAAAATTTTATTAGTATGCTTGCAGAGATCGTCCATAAATGACGTCACATAAATTTTACCATTTTAGGGATCCTCACTGTCATTAGTTTGGAAATTAGGCTGACTTATATCTTTAACATACAATTTTGCTGGTATGCATGCAGGGATCGTCCATAAATGACGTCATACAATTTTTACCATTTCAGGGACCTCCGCTGTCATTATTTCAGAAATTAGGTTGACATATATCCTTAACATAGGATTTTACTAGCATGCAGGATTTTACTAGTATGCATGCAGGGGTCGTACATAAATGACGTCATACAAATTTAACCATTTCAGGTATTTCCATGCGATTAGCTCTAACATGAAGTAAAAATATGTTGTTAGATCAGATTTTACAAGCGTACGTACCAGGACAGTCCATAAATGACGTTATTTAAATTTTTATTATTTTAAAGATTTGTACTGTTGCTACTGTCCTGCAGAAAGTCTGTTAAAAGTTAAAGTAAATTACTATCAATCTTGTACACATCCTTAGGCTTAACCAGCAGTTAATAATGCGAAATAGAGTCATAAGCTTTCAGTTTGTCTATAAAAACTGCTATTACTCTGCCGGATTAAAGGACAATTAAAGGTACCCTGCGTGAAGTTTAGTGTAGCAGACAAGCATAAGCGAACGTTGGTAAAACCATGTTGCTGGTCACTCAATCATATTAGGCAGCTTAGCATATAACATGTTCTCAACAATCTTATCTAAAATAGGTAGAGTGGAAATGGGACGGTAAGACAAGGCATCAAGTCTCGAGCCCTTGCTTTTGATTAATGGAGTAACTGTAGCACATTTTAACTTAGACCGATAAGCACATTAACATTAATATTAAGGAATTAGCAGAGAAAAACGAAGTGCTAACTATTTATTACAGTCAATTATTACCTTGTATGATAATTCATTAGGATTGCCCTCATTTCTATAATGTAGGACGAGGAGAAACATTTGTTTGGCTGAGAGATGCATTTGGTCCTGATATCGCCGTCAGGCTAAGATTTTTTCAGGCATGAGTTCATAAATGGGCTTAAGTGGACTTTTGGTCGTGGTCCACTTCAGCCGACGGACCACCCTACCTCAATTTTATCTCTTTACGTGAACGCACTAAATAATAGAATTGGGGTCGAGTGGACCATCGGCTAAAGTGGAACACGACTTAAAGTCCGCTTAAGCCCATCGTCGAACTTAAGCCTGAAAAAATCCCAGCCTGACGGCGACATCTAGACCAAAGGCATCTCTCAGACAAACAAATGTTTTGCCCTGTCCTACATTAATTATATTTGCTGAGAAAAACTTGCTTTAACCTTATCAACAGTAAAGGCTCAAAATTATTACCAGCCTGAATACTTGCATGGAGACTATCTAATTTGCTAGAGTCTACATCTTGTGTGCTTACAACAAATCCAGATGCCAAAGAATTTGATATTTAATCAGTTTCAGTAACAAGTCTAGAGTTAACATTAAGTTTAGTCACAGTCACTAATTCAGTATATTAGCCTACGAGACGGTTATGAACCTTGCATACATTAGACAGAGTAGCACAATAATAAGCAAACTTAGCATTACTAATTTCTCTATTTAAATTATTCTGTTTAACCTTGTATTGCTGAAATAAACTAGCATTCCAAGTTTTTTCGTTTTTCCGTTTTATACTATCCCTATAGTGCATTTTTCTCATACTATTAACTGATAGCCAAGATGATATTTTTCCTTTAACACGCCTTATCATAACAGGGGCATGCTTGCTTAAGAATTCATAAACAGATAATTCAAAGTGATTCAAAGTGTCATCAACGTCATCAAAGACACTCATTGTTAACCACGAAATAAGGCTCGATAACGACACTCTACCTATGCAATATTTAAGACCTGTCCACAGTTTTACAAAATTCAGTACTATTTTTTTTTCTGCACATAGTTATATATTTCTTTAATTCAAGAGTAACCGAAATGACATAATGATTCCATTTTCGCACCTGGCGTAATTAGATTTATAAATAGGACATAGGTACGTAATTACAATTACTTGTGTAGCCAAAAATCCGGAGCCTCGCGCCGGATTGGTCTATCGTGGGCTTGAATTAGATGCTGACCTTGCAGCGAGTTAGTATCATTACTAAAAGCAATGTCTTTTGTAGCGAGGTTAATATTAAATCCAAGCAGTTACCCACGGTGAGAATGGGCTAGGTATAAACTTCACTGGAACCAGTGGGCCAGGCACGTGTGCTGCCGTTTTAAGTGGTCTTTGTTAGATTAGTGCCGGTATGAGTGTTGATGATAGGAGCGGGTGGGGTAAAAGTAGTATACCACAAGTTGGGTTAGTGTTAGTAACATTAGCACAGGTACAAGTTTGATAAGCAAGAGGGGTTTTGTATAGATTAGAAATAGTGCGAGCAATTTTTTGACAACTAGGAAGTTACAAAGTGCCGGCATTATCTGTGCTAGTATTCATTTTTCTAATTGTTTTATTTTCCTATGTAACAGTAGCGCATGATCAGTATTTACAAGATTGGCTAGGCACGACATGCGCTAGTAAAAGAAGTGCCAGTACACAATTTTTAGCATACATTTTACAATATATCACGCCATTCAAATGTGTGTCGATCAAATAGTGATGTATAAAATGAACAAGGGCTTTAGCCTCTGCCAAAAAAGTAACTCAAAAGCACTGCAAGGATCTGTCAGCAGCAAAAACTACTTTATAGGATCGCCGATAAATAATGTCATGAGGCTAAACAGAACTAAATGGAAACAGAACTATATCCACTTTGCATGGATTGTGTGAAACAAAATCCATTAGTACATAGCATAGATCGGACATAGATCGTTTGGGTTTTCAGTAAATGACGTCATTGGAGCGATCAAAATTCACAGGCTCCACTACTACAGAATATATATTTCTATACTGGTTTTCCCTCGTTTCATCATTATGTAGTTGCAATTAATTATGTTAATGCAATTATTGCCACAGCCATAAAAATGGTCAAATTTATGGCCTAATCCTGTAGTTACTGCTTCAGTTTTATTTTTTGTAATTATGTCAATTAAATCTAGTGTGACAGTTAAAAATTTCAGTTTCATGATATTTCCTGATTTTTTTGAAATTTTCAGAGCAAGTTGACATTTATTTACAGCATTTTCTTGTCTGGTTAGAACGAACCAATATTCAAGCAAGTGAGTGACCATGGCGAAAACTTCAAAACTTGTTCAAGTGTGCACATCAAGTAAAATACAACCTCTTGTAGTGGTTCTAAAGCTTTGGATTTTTCTAGCAATTCATACGCAGGGTGTGAGCTCTGTTTTATTGGAAGCAAGAAGCTTGCAGATTCCTGCTCTCGGAAGAATTTCCAACTTGGGATGCTTGTACGACGCGCGCACAAACTCGTTTAGTGACACAAGCATCTTCAACTCCAATTTACCTAGCCATCTGATTTCCACAACGAACACCCCACGCACGACGAACAAGTCCCAAATAATTAAAATGGAGTCTGATAAATTTAAAATATTTGGCGTTGACCTGGACACTGCTGCGAGCATTCAAATGCGAATCGTGCAGCCAGAGGGAACTGCAAGTTTGATGAGCAAATACATGACAAGTTCAGCAGGCGTTACCGGGGTTTTTCTTCACACGTTTCAAACTGCCAAGCAAACATTTTCAATTCTTCAACGCGAACTGAGAAACTACTACCCCACAGATTTCCAACTGTTTGAGGAGGCAACCCACATAGTAACAGGGATACATTGGGGTGGCAGCATCGCTGTCACATTCACCAAAACTCCATTAGGGAAACAAAGCCGAGCCCAATTAAGCACACTGCTGGAAAAAGAGATGGCAAAACTAGAAAGGACAGCAATAAATATCAGTAACAATACTGTAAGATTCAAAATGCATTTGACAAGTGACGGTTCTCCACAAATTGCATTTTCCGCTCAAAAAAGTGTAAGCGAAATTCAAAACCAAGTTATTAAGGTACAAGAATCCGTCAAAATCTTGAATTCTGGGCTCGGAGTCCCACTTAAATTCACACTGACCCCAATTTCAGTTCTCAAAAAGTATTTAAATGTCACCACAACGTTAAAACCCAAAGCACATGAAGTAAATGAACAGACTTTGCAAGAGTATTTAAACGTCATTGACGACATCAGGTCAACAAGTATGGTCCTAATCAAACTGAATGAAAACTTTCACTGTGTCCAAAACGAATTTTACAAAGAACTGCAAAAACTACAAAAAAACTTTCAAGCTGCAGAACAGGAATTTGAAATCATGTTTAAAAATGTCTTTTTGGACGTCAAATCAGGTGACCGCAACAATTCTGCTCTCGCTCAAGTTTTAGAAAATTACGAAAATCAAGCTTCCAATCCCAAAATTCTGAGGGCTTTTTTAGATCTTCATAACCAAGCGCTTATGAAAGTTGACTTTTGCAGTCAATTAAACGAGGAGTATCTGGGCATTCAATATTTTGGATCAGGTTCCAATTTAGTTTCAACAATTTATCAGAATCGCAATAAACCAACTTACATTCTATTCACAAAATACGAATTCAAAGAAAATGATCAAGGTTCGTACGAAGATAATTTGAACATATTTTTGAATCTTCTCTACAAACCTTCGAATGCGCTTTTCATCGTTGATTGTGACTTCAGCTACTCACAATGCCAGTCCATTAACAGGACTGTAATTAAACAAATAAGACAAGGAAAATACACATTTGACGACGTGCGCATGGAAATAGAAATCCTAGAAATGGAGAACAAGACGAACAATGTGGAATGCAACAAAGAATCTGGAATCACTGGAGCGTTTTGTAGTAAGAATTAAATAAAAACAATTCATTTTTAGTAATTAATCGCACAAGATAAATACGCTAAGTGGCACGCTTTGATTTAAAAACAAAAAATTTTGCTGCCCTGCAAAAGGATTTTTTTTTTTGAATTTTTGGAAAAAAATGAGGACTTTTGATCATTAAATCATTTTCTAAAACGTTATTTCTGCAATTTTAAAATACAAAACGTTCATTTTTGTCTAACAAATAGGAGAAAACTATTTTATGAGGCCACTAAATATAATTATTTCATTTCAAAAAAACTCGAAATTTAAAAAACGCAAAAAACTATTTTTGGAAAATGGTTTGAAAATCACAAAATCTCATTTTTTTAAAAATCGGATTAAAAATGTAACATCTCAATAGTAACAAAGTTTTAAAAATAGAAATTTTTGAACTTTGGCGGCAACTGTGGACAAAGGGCGCAATTTGCGACAGAACCGTTACATGATTGTAGGACACCCGGGTGAATCAATCTTGTTGCCTTTTTAGTTATAAGCGCGTTTGCTAGAAGTAGTTAATGAAGACTACAATAAATTTTAAAGTTCTTACAGCAATATGAACAATAAATTGTTTGTGGCAGTTAATTTGTAAATAAAATAACTACTGAGAAGTGCATCGTTTACACATTTAGATGAAGTTCTGGATTAAATAACTTTCTTTGATTTTATAATTATTGATAAAAGTGTGAACGATTAGGTCTGGGTAAAGGTTAGATAGTCTACAAGCTTGTGAACTCCTGGCCTAGTCCATATGGTCAGTTCACAAGCCGTCGGTTCTCTTTCTCCTTTTTTTCACTCGACTAGACTTACCTTAAGGAAAGAACTGTATACGTAATATAGCAACAGTTCTTGCTCAGCGTATGGAGCTTGATCATTGATATTTGCAAAAAACACGAAATAATTACGTCAATTTTTAAAGGTTTGTATGCACAATAAGGGTCCTTAAAATCAAAATACCAATGCAATGTGCTACACCCTAGGAAAATTTAAATTTAAAAGTTTTAAGACTGCACCAATTCTTTATTTTAAAGTCTTGAAAAAAAAATTGAAGCTCTGTTCTGTACAATGCTGAACACCAAGCTGCGTTTTTTCGACGAAATTAGATTTAAAGTAAAATATAATAATAATGATAATAATTTATTCATTGAGTCGATTTGGCCGCAGCCCATACAACATTGATTATTTACATGTTTGACTTTACAGAGGTCGTTTTTAAAGTAAAAATATACTTTACCTGGGAAGCATCTAAAGGTCATAAGGCACTGTAATTGGTTCATTATTTGTCATAAATTTTTCATTTTTTACGAAAGACGAAGAAATGTTTTACAAAATCTATTGTGGATTGTTGCAAAAAACTTTTATTTTAAAAATAGCCATTTAACAAGCTGGCACTAAATATTCCGAAATTAACAAAAGTTACAGAAACAGAAGATAAGGCCAAACAAATGACCTCTGTTTTGTCTACGTCTGTTAACTCCAGAAAATTTAATATCAGTCTTTAATGAGCCTAATTTTTGTAAATCAGTTTTGCAACCGCTTTCGACTCAGCAAAGGTTTTCTTTCAGGATTAAATAAAAATTCAGTACTATAAACCTATTACAGGTACTTTAGGTGCTTCAGTGATGAAGCCTATTTTACTCTTACCCGAAAAATCAGCTTTGTTTTCAGCCTTTATTCTGTACTTTTCTATTTCCATGCACGAGATAATCATCCATTTTTAGCTTTCCAAAAACTTTAGCAATTGAATGCTAGAAGCTTTAACATAATTTAAAACGTTTTGGAATCTTTAATAGTGTCAACAATAGGAATAACCTCCGCAAAATCAAAAACTAAACCGTTAAAAAGGATCGAAAAGAAGCCTGAGGAATTCAGAAGGTCAACTAAAGTTGTTGGGGGAAACACTGCGAATCCCAACGAATTTCCATTTCAAGTTCTTTTTCTGAAGAATGCAACTGGCGTTCACTGCGGAGGGACAATTCTCAACGAAAACTCAATTTTAACAGCTGCGCACTGTTTACATGACGATGACTACATAATAACCGACGAGAAAGAATACGAATCCTGGACGATCGTTGCAGGGGACCACAACTGGCAACAAGATGAAGGAACGGAACAAAGACGTAAGATACGAGAAGTGCACGTCCATAAGAAATACATTCCAATTTCTGAGGTCAACGACATCGCCATCGTTCAACTTGACCGGCCACTGCAGTGGTCAACGGCAGTGCAGCCAATTCTTCTGCCAGACGAAGACTACGAAGCTAGCGGTAATGCGATTGTCACTGGTTGGGGCAGATTGCAACCTCGCGGACTTAATCCGCTTGTTTTGCGGAAGGTAACTGTGCCCATAGTGAACAGGACAGACTGTGTGAAAGCATACGAAGCAGACCAAATCTTTGTGTCTGTCAAAATGCTGTGTGCTGGACATTTAGAAGTCGGAGGCGTGGATGCGTGTCAAGGGGACTCGGGTGGACCACTGAGTGTGCGGCTAAGCAATGGGTCATCGATGTTGGTCGGCGTTGCCTCTGGTGGAATTGGCTGTGCGAGGCCAAAGTACCCGGGTATCTACATGCAAGTCTCAAAATACGTCGACTGGATTGAAGGTACGCTCAGTAACTTATGTGAGTTTTTAAAGCCAACCTGACTGTAGTTTTTAGGTGCTGAGCAACCATAAATTGGAATGATGCACGTCTGTCTGACTCTATGTATGTCTGTCCTTTTGTCGGTCGCACGCTACAAGTCGTATTTTGCAACTGATTTAACACAAACAACTGTTAATCGCCCAAAATTGTGCGCTAGAGGTGCTGCCACATGTCGTGTGTTATGCAGTCACATGACCTATGTAAATCAGCGGTTGTCCTTAACTGATGTCAATTAAATGTTTATTCCTTTAGTGCCGCCCATCTCCCATTTAACCACGTTAAACTATTCAACGTTCCATTACTTTTAAACAACTGCATAGGTCTGCACTGCTTTTCACTTTAAATGGACTTTCAATTTTACCACAATTACAAGTCAAATGTACCCAAGTTACGCAGTTAACTAAATTGTAAAACTTTTCCAGTCTGGTTCATACAACCTAAGCCCATACCAGACCGGGCTGAACCGGACCAGATCAGAATAGACTGGACCGGACTGGACCATACTATGTAGAACAGACTAGACTACACCAGACCACGTTTCTTGAACTAGGCTCTACTGCTTTGTTGAAGCTCATACTCACTCAAAGCTCAGCATCTGTCAACAAACCTGACGCAAAGCCCAAAGTTTTTATTGCAACATTTCGCTGACATACGCATATGGCTCAAAGAAGATCAGGAATCGTCCGTGAATGGCGCCTTTTAGATATCACTTTTTTCGGATCCCACTTTATTACATCATGTCACAGACACACGTGTATGGCTAAACGATGATCAAGTATCGTCCGTAAATGATGTCTTTTAGATATCACCATTTTCGTATTACCTGTTTGTAGTTGATGTCACGAAAATGCGTTTATGGCTCGAAATAAGTGAGAGATCGTTTGTAAATGACGTATTTTAAATATCAAAATTTTTTTAACCCGTTAAATTGCTATATTTATTATACCTACGACATTCGGCAAATATAGTAAGAGATTGTTTGTAAACGACGTCATTTAAGTTTCCAAATTTAGCTTGTTTTTACTGACCTAACTTGTATTCAGCCCACTTTTAATGGCACTGACTGCGAAAGTATTATGTTACCCTTGCTACAAAACCATTGTTTACCAGTAATTACACTGATTTGCTGTAAGTTTACCATCTACTTTGAGCCACTGGCAGCCAAATCTAGCGCGTAGCGCCAGACGTTTTCAAAATGTAAAGGTGCAAACAGTCGTAAACTTTTACAGCTACAATTGTTCTTAATAATTTTACGTAACTTTTTGACAAGGACATTTTGGTGATGAAAATTTTAAAGCATCTTAAACTTTCTACCTAAGGGCTGAAAGAAAGACTTACATTTATTATTTCTGATGACTACTCAGGTGTCCTACAACAACAATTCGTCTGTCGCCTAACACCGTGTTTGAACGGAGGAAAATGCATGTTTGAAAATAAAAAGAGGCACTGCGACTGCTCATCAGGATTTCTTGGCGACAACTGCGAAACTAACATTGACGACTGCGCAGGACACAACTCCTGCCAACATGGAGGGACGTGCGTAGACGGCGTTAATAGCTTTACCTGCGATTGCGCAGTAGGATATAACGGAAACTACTGCGAGACTAACATCGACGACTGCGCAGGACACCACAGCTGTCAAAATGGAGGGACGTGCGTTGACGGCACGAATTCTTTCAGCTGCGAATGCACGGAATCGTTTATCGGAAACAACTGCGAACGTAAGTTGTATGTTTTGAAAACAGTTGTATTGGAATAATTTTTGAAACAGTCTTAAATTCAAAACAATTTTTTTAGCTTTTATGATAGTAGGTGTTTTTTGTGATAATACATTTATCTTCATTTAAAAATGTAACGCAAACTACGATTCTACTTCTCGTCACAGTTTTACTTGAGCTTTTTGAGGTGTCAACAGCAATTATTGCGTAATGGATCTAAATGTACTGTGCACAGTTTTTAATAATGGACATGCGCCATATGTAAATATAAATAAGTCTTTATTTTGGTCCCCTATATTGCGCCGTCTTGAAAAAACGCTCAAACAGCAGCTTACGCTTGACATTTTTGAAAATTTAGACCAAGTCTAAATTAGTCTGTCGAACACAATACAAAATGCACATCGTATTCTATTTATTACATTTTTAAATTCTTTATAGACCGAAACGAGTGCGTGTATCCCAGGACTTGCAGATCGTTGAACACGTTGAGCAGAGACGCTAAGTGCAAATGCAGAGAAGGCTACGCTCCAGATCCACACGACGGCTCAAGGTGCGAACCTGTGGAAAAGAATCTGAACGAAAATGCTACTCTTATTTTCGGAAGTGGTTGCAGCAGCGGAGGCGTCGAACAATTCTCTCTCAGTCAGCAAACAGTAAGTCAACAGTTTTGCGTTTGTTGATTATTAGACCACGTGGATGCAGGTGCAGTAACATAAGTCAATTTAATTATCCTACAATGGTGACAATGGATTCAAAGGCTGCAATCCAGAACCCAACGCGTTTCGATAATTTACAATATCTATGTAATCCACTGGAACGAGAGACTTGACTAGTACGCGGGTGTGTAATTTTACACGATGGTTTTTAAATGCACTAAAAATGCTTTTTATCGTAATAATATTCCATTTCGAATGGATCGCGCACATTGTTTTGAATGAAATCGTCAAATGCTTGCAATTAAGTTCACTAATTTATTATTTGGCCGCTCTATTCTGATCTACTTTTTCTTGCATCACGGGTGGGAAATTTTTAAAAATGATTTAAAAAGCAGATTCAGAAACTTAAACTTCTGCGTTTACAAAACCAGCTGACGACCATGATGAATTCAATCAATTCAGCTTACGGTGGATGAGGCTTTGTGGCTGCTCGGTTATTATTGAACATCACTGGCAAACGAAACGATGTGCAAACAAAATACCAGTTTTTGAGTTGACACGAGATTTTTTTAGTTCTTTACCAGTCAATCGCAGAAAAGCAATTTTTAATGCTTAGCGCTTTAATTTGTGAATGAATGTCATGAGGTGATTGCAAAACTTGTGCGTTGTGATTAATTATACAACTGCATCTTATGTTAAACTAAAACTTTGATGCGTGTGTAACAGTTGACATTTGACTTGAACGCAGGTCACAAGATTTCTGAATCATTCGTATATAAGTTGTGCTCTGACCGTGGTGTACCAAACGAACACGATGTTTTGGAGTAACATCAACGGAAGGATTTACACTGCACCAATCCGCGAAAACGCTGCAACGAAACTTGTTCTGCATGACTCGGGATCTGAAATTACAGCTCTGGCAGTGGACTGGGTCTACGGTCACTTGTATATTGCAGACAATAAGAGAAACACAATGAGTGTGACCATTTTAGACGGAAGCATGAAGAAGGTTCTTGTCTCCACTGGAGTCGTTTGGACGTTGTCCATTGTTGTGGATCCATTAAGTGGGTGAGTGCCAAAAAAATAAAGCTGAATTGAGGTTTGTGTTGTACACTTTAAAGTCTGCTTTTTAACTGCTGCCTTAAATTGCATTTCTTAACTGCCACTCAAACTTTTTCATAATAGGCGAAGTGACTCCAGTTTTATTTTTGTAAATATTTGGATTAAAACTTTTCATGTGAATTTATTTTGTGATAAACGTGCGACATAATTTTGTCCAGTTCAGAATTTTAGCGACAATCGTCAACGTTTATCACAGAAACGCTGTTCAGTTACTTTTATTTCCCACTTCAAAATTTGTAGTTCTTTTCGGAATCCAACAATTAAGACCACAGTGGAACGTTTCAAGATTCAGCAGCAGAACTCTGAAAAACACTGCTTATTGAGCCTGTGTGCTACATTTTTGTAATTTTAATTTGCTTTGAACGCTGCACCAAACTCATTTAGTTAAAACAAAGTTCTAGTTTCGATTAACCGTACATTATTCTAGACGTTGTTCACCTAAGTGAAACGTCTACGGAATCTAATTGCAACTTATGCAACTTTTGATGTCAGATATAATCAGAAAGTTCATGTTATTCTGTTTGGCGATGTTTAAAAGGTGGATTTACTGGGCGGACGCAGATTCTAAAAATATTGAACGGGCTGCAACGGACGGATCTGGACGGGAAGTTATTGCGAACACATATCCTAAATCTCCACATGGCCTTGCGCTGGACATGACGCAGAATCGACTTTACTGGACAGCAAGGACAAGTTGGGGTCTAGATACTGCCTCAATACACTCAATGAATGTAGATGGATCAGACAAAAAATTAGTTTACCAAGCAACGCGACCAGCGTTTTCAGACAGTAGTTTCACGTCAATCACAACCTTCGGGGATTTCGTGTATTGGAGAGACTTCTACACAAAAGCTGTCTACAGAACCAACAAATGCGGCGGCGGAGTTGCGACTGCAATATATTTACATGATTTAGAAGTAGCGATAAAACAAAACTAAATTACACTTTCTGTTTTTCTTAACATTCTGCTTTAAATTTTGTAAAGCAACCTTTACATTTTCGGGTTCTATAAGCATTTGAAATCAGGTTAAGTTGCATTTAATGCAATATTTTGATGTTGTAGTTTGATGCGTATTTGACACTTCAAGCGTATCACTTTTCAAAGCAACCGGAGGTCGTCAATTATTGTGAAAACCGGATCAGTGGACAGTGCTCTCATCTCTGCTTCCGGATTCCGTCCACAGGAAACCAGTCCGTGGCCACTAAATGTGCTTGTCCA
>JAQFZE010001115.1:0-19740 GCA_034695245.1 Dicyrtomina saundersi | reverse complement strand
TATATACATATAATATTATGTGTTTTTTTTAGACTGCAGTCAGTGCAGACTGCAGATTTGCTAGGTCCGTCGTCATCCTCCGTCCCATCCACTCCATCCACAGACCATATAGACTGATAGTACACTTTTAAAAAGGAGACTTGCAGACTTCTTGGAGCGGGAGCGGGCACATAATATACAACCGCATCTCATCTCCTCTCCAAATACATAACCTAAAGGTAGGTAGGTATACGTGGTGGTGGTGGTAGTACTCCCCATCATGGAATCATCCAGAGAAAGGGAAAAGGGAAATGAAAGGGAAAGGGTCGCCAAAATATGCTCTTAATGATATATCTACAAAGACACGGCTGGGACAGCGACAAACCAACGACCATTTTGTAATTTGTAGTCCCCGCAACTTGTGTAAGATGACACAAAGTTTTCTCATATACAATAAAAACTGATTTAGATATTTTAATATCTTTTACGCTCTCGGAAAGATGGGAAGAATTCTCATATGGAAAAACTTATATTTCTTCTCCTTTTTTTTTTCCCCCTCTACTCACTACTGACTTAAATAATGTCTTTTTATCTATGGTTATACATCCAGTTAATGCGTCTCCAAGTGGTCATACAAATTCAATTCAATTACTTATTACATATATACCTGTATATAAAAGGATATCAATTCAAAGGGTGGGAGAAGTCCCTTATAAAAACAGTTCCAAAAATTCTAGTACCAGTCCCACGTATTCTGTATGTGTCTGTACATACTAAATGGCCCGGGGAAAAGTAAAAGCTCACTATATAGGCATATAGGCGCAGCCAAAAAAAGTAGCAAACAATGTTATATAAAAATTATCATCTGATCAGTGTGTCAAAAGTATGGCACAAGACGCCTTTTAAGTTACTTCACGCAAGTTTTTTTCTTTAAATAAAAAATGGAAAAAAAACCCTTGACTTATTTTACTGCATATATCTTTAAGAAGAAAACCTGCAGCTGCAAAATATCCTATAATATGCTTTTTTTTTTAGAAAGTAAAAGTTAAGGTATACAAAATATTCTTTAAAAAAAGTTCACGGATATGTTTTTGTTTGTAAAAGTGGAAAAGAAAAATCTTCACACGCTTTGAACTACATACGGATTAGTTGGTGTATTGCTAAAAATATAAGTTACCTTACCTATAAAAATCAATTCTTTATAATATTCCACACACTTGGTATCTCATAAAATTTGAGAGCCTGCAATACACTTAAAGTGCATTGTACATGTATTACAACTATTACAAGTCTATGAAAAGGATCATGACTAAAGTTATAACTATATAAGTACAGAAACCACGATTCACAAGTTTGAAGTAGACAGGAAAATAAATTCACTTGACTCAAATCCGAACCCGAAGCCTATACAAGTATACTGATACATAATAGATCGTATAGATCATGAGACTGGAAAATAGATGAGTCAGTATTTTAGTATGTAGTTTGTAAATCATATAAAAAAAAGAAAGAAAGAAAGAAGTCCCATAAAATAAAATTTAAAAAAAAATAAAATTGAGTTTGAGCGTGGAATTCGAATTAAATCTAAGATCAATTATTTTACAGTTGTCAGATTGAAAAGTTGAACGTTTAAAAAGCATGTAACTTTATATGTGTGTCGTGGATGGATAAAATAATTAAATTTAAATTTACATTGCGTACAGTTATTAATTTTCATTATTAATTCATAAATCTACTTACACGCTATATGTTCTTCTGCCGTACACTTTAAAACCCGTATTATTATTATGATTATTATTTTAAGTATTGTAAGTATTTAACGTTCCAATTTAATTCCTCTCTTAAGAATAATCTGCGGGTATGAACTGAAGTGTAAGCTCCTGCTGGGCTATTGCTATTGCTATTAGTTATGCATCGTTTCCAATCCCAATTCAAATCCAGAATCAATAATAAACTCACTGGAGAGGGATACAATTCTGTTTTGTGTATGTAATTACTGTGCAAATTAAATTTTAAAAATAATCACCCACTTTTATATGCGACGTTAAGTGTTATCATTAGTGAGAAGTGTGTTGTTAGAGAGGTTTTTTTATAATGCATTGAAATGACAAAGGACAAAAATGTCATGGATTGATATGAAAGCCATTAATTGGTCCTTTAAAACGTAGAGCTACATTCAGCAGGAGTAATAATACCTGATGCTAATTACTGATTTAATTATAGTTATAATGTGTACATATAAATAAATAAATAAATAAATAAATAAATAATCAAAGTTGACAAACCTCATCAGCAAACTCAAAGTCCCCATCCAATTTCCTTCTATTAACTGGGACGGAAGGGCGCAAAACAGCGGAGACAGTTAAGAATAACTGGAACACTGTTAGTACGACAGCAATTAAAATCAGTTGTTGGGAAACCTTTCTCATTCGGAATGATCCCATCTTCGGTGAGATGATGTACAAGTTGTGGCAAAAATTGTCAAAATATTCCTTACTACAACCTTACATACGGGAAGTTCCTATTTTGTATAATTTATTTTTACTATTATTATTATTTCACTGCGGGAGTTTGAACTCAATGTTAACTCTGACTTGTGTCACAAATCATCAACTCTGGAATTTACTGTATATAATGTCCAACTAAATTATTATTGAATTTGAGACTTTAAATTTTGGTGTATTTCTAAATCATGATCTGGTATAATTTTAGGAGGAGTAATATAATTATTTTCACTGTATGACCAAAAGTCAATAATGCAAGACAGAGTTACATGGATAATTAAATATATATATACTGTATGCAGACCAAAAATATTCACACTTGTTGAGATTATAAATTTGTAATTTGACTTTTGACGTCGTCGTTGGTTCTTGTTGTTCAGAGATGTCAATGAATTCACAACCACTTCTCTGTATTTGGATTTTGTATATTGACTTTTGTGTGTATTATTCAAAACTCAATTTACCGAATTTTCTGGCTCCCGTGCTGCATGTGAGCGAAACGTACGTAGTACTTATACGTAGTAGGAGAGGTCCTCCTGTTTATTTTTTTTTCTTTGTCAAGGGATTTGTGTAAGATAAATCTTTGAACTTATTTTGATGTATATGTCCAGAGGTCCAGAGAGCTAAAATTGTATTGTAGAAAAAAAAAATATAGAAGTTGATGGAAAGAAATAGTTTGTGCCTTGTTGGGAACTAACCCACTTCACCATTGATACTTGCACAGACAAGGCAGGAGTGAAACGACTCACATTTTGCTGTAAGGTTTTGCCTCTACCATAAAATGCGCGTATGATTTTCCACGACACACACAGGGTTTGAGTCTTTGAGAGGGTAGTGTTATTAGTGGAGAGTATAGTACACAGGGCTGGGATACACTCTGGGCTCTCGTCGTCTCTAAAGCAGAGTAAAGGCTCTTAGTCTGTAAGTATCCCAATCCCAATATCCCAAACGAAAAGTTCCCTATACTGACGGAGAAGAAGAGACCAACTTTTCAGCACACACGAGTATAGGGACCTACTACACAGATATATAGTATGATAGGTATATAGGTAGGTAGGTACTTTCAATATGGATTGTAAGGTTTCATCGGCAACTTATATTCGGAACCATTGTGTCTCTGGGATGAGGGCTGAGGTAGAGACGACGTACAGTGAGGTACGCTCACGTTCAGCAGAGTTCGCTCTGTCTGAAGGATACACTCATTTTCGTATTTAGTGAGAGCAGCTCGCATATAGTCTGTCTATCTCTCCTCACACAGTTCCCTTTAACTTGGAGAATCGCTCGTAGTTTCGTTTTCGTGGATGTTTCACGACCAATGTCTACATGTATACGTGAAGGTAATCTGTATAAAGCCAACTGTGTATTGCAATCATGTTATTCTTATTACAAAACTAAAGGATGCTACTCTCTCTCTCTCTCAAACTCTGGGAATGGGAATGGGACGGGGGGGTTTGGCCTGTCTTACGTGCATGAAGCCTCAAGTTTTGTGTGAGTCGCGCAGCGCAGGATTGCGCCTTTGGCATTCGCCATCAAAGGGAAAAGTGGAGAGATGTTCTCGGGAAAATATATGCACGCGGAGTACATATATATTGATAAAAGGCTCCACTCGTCAGCCCTGGAATAGAGAAATCTTGCAGTGAGAGTGAAGACAGGAGATCTCTTCTACGTTTCTTCCAAAATCTTTTTACTTGACGCGAAACGAAAAATTCACTGTGTCGTCCTTTTGGGCTCTACTTCTGTCGTCCTTTCCTTTTCTCCTTCTCGTCGACGTCGTCCATAGTGAAGAAAAAAAAATGCGAGTGATGCAGATGATGCTCTCCTCTATGCCTCTGCTTCCCTTTTATCCCCTCAGACTCGTCCAGAGCACGAACAAGAATCCTCGTCGAGGCGGACGAGAAGAAGAAGACGAAGAAGAAGTCGAAGAAGATGAGGAAGACGAAGGAATATTACGGAGACGACGACAGGGAATGAAAAGAAAGGGAGGAATTGGAGACACATAGATAGGGCATAGAGGCGACTGGAGGACTGGAGATGACAGAGGAAATTCAGCCACAGACACACACACACACACACACACACACACACACAGATGTACACACTGAGGACGAATACTACTACTACTACTACTACTACTACTACTACTACTACACCTATATATTATCTTCTGTATCTTCTTGACTCAAAAATAATGTTTTACATTGCTCAAAATTGTCTTTTCTATCTCTGAAATCTCATTTCACTCATCTTAGGGAGCGGGTGTGATGAAAGTAGCATAAGATTCTTATGTGGAAATAAGACATGATTTCCATTCCTCCGCTCTCATTTCATTTCACCCTGACGAGCTATAAAAACATTGTAGAGAGAGTACATATCATATTTTCAATGGTGTCTACTGTCTCCCAGAGACTCACTTAATTTATTTTTCATGATTCATATTTACTCCAGCAGCAGCAGCAGCATGAGAGAGTGTCTGGCTATATAATATAATATTATATAAGGAGTGGGCATGCGTCCAGTCACAATAATACTACCTAAACTTCTAGATTGCTTAAATTAAATATTAACTTTATACTCGGGTAGTTATTAAGTCCAGGAAGACGTACTTGTAATATTTTATATATGTATATACATATATAGCTCCAGTACCAGTTCCAACTGAAATACCTCAGCCAAAAGGCCTCACTGATCACACCCACACGTAAAAATAAAAAGATATAAAAAAAAACAAACATTACTAAAAGGTAAAAACAACATTGTGAAACCCCAAAATGTGAGTTCCTCACCTTAGCTATGCGGCCACTAAATACATAAAGCTTTCCTTTGGTATTTCCCAAAAATATCTAAACTTGGTCCGAGCAAGTTTTACATTCCCGAATAGTTTCCCATGACCATGACAACACCATAGCAACTCACATGGAGAAGACTGAACTTTCCCCCCTTTTTTTGTCTATGTATATTAGGATTTATATAGGTATATATATAGGAGAAAATGCAAGAAGGGCTAAGGCTAAACTATGCGGTAATAATATTATTATATGTGTGGATGTATGTACAAATGTCACATTCGACATTCGACATTCGTTCCTGACTTTCTGATGCTTGCAAAAAAAATGAGCGTTTCAAAAATATTGTGAAATGCGTTTTTCTACTTTGACAAATAATAAAGGCAGAGGAAAACTGTGGTTCCCTTTTTTGTTCTTTTTGTTATGTATAGTGTATAGGAACGCAGCATGGGTGAATTCCAAAGTTGTGCACATCAGAGGTATTTTATAATTATATGAACAGGACATGGAAATAGAGGCAGAGCCGTTTTTTTTGGAGTGTGTTAAATAAACTATAGCTCTGCTTTTAGTGCTTTTAGTGTAGTCAAGCAGAGACAAATTACACGGCCCGGGTCCAGGGAAGAAATTCTGTATGGTAGCCACGTACCTAATGATGCATACAAACAAAAAGTTGATGCGGGTAATATCGTCCTATTTAATAATATGTTGGATAGGGTTTCCTAGGTGCGAAGAAAGTGAAAGGTATACGCAATTCTATTCAAGTATTATTGAATAGAATACAGAATGTAACCTAAGCCTATGTGTGTAACCTTGATGTGTTAAATTCTCGATCAAATAGAAAACAAGGATAATATCTGTAAAATTTTATCAATACTGATTTTACCATTACTCTACTAATATCGCCATTATTTTATAGAAGGTATTTTATTTCGATATTAGCGAAATTTTACATAAAATTTGAGCTTGTTACAGCTTTGGGGATTTAGTATAGCTGAAGCGTACTTGAATTACATTTGTAAACAAACAATGCCCCTGCTTACCGAATCCGGAAGTTGCATGAGATCAAATCTGTACGTGGAACTCAGCCTTGCATTTTCTATTCGTACAAAAGGGAGTCTCAGTGTTCCGAAACAAAAAGCTCATCCGTAGTGTGTGTTTCTGTATAGCCTTGATTGGGATCAATTGCCATGCCATGAATGCAGCAATCTACATAGCGCAAGCAATTTCCGGAAGTATAAATACGTTAGGCCTCGCTCCTAGGGGCATTCAGTAAATCTAATAAAACTAATCTGAGGATTTAAAATAGGGCGAGAGTAAAGAGGTTAGTCAGGCCACATATTTCAGGGTAAATAAATAAATCAAACAAGCAGTTAGTTTGCCTTGTACTGATTCCTTGAATACCTTCAACGATGGAGCAAATCGTCCCTAAAAGGGATTTAAAAAAAAGAAGAGAAAAAGTAAAATTATATTGCGGTGGGTATCATTGCACAGTTTAGGAAGGGACACTTCGAATAGACTTAAGATTAATTATGGAGCCGTTTTTAACATTCATTCTTCATTATTCGCGAAAATTTCCATTGAATACATTTTGCAAGGGTTATGTCAGAAGCAAATCGTCACATCGAGCAGTGTGTCCTCTTTTAAAAGTAGGTATAGGTACAGGCTTTGAAAGAAATCACTAATGAGGCAACGGTTATAAGATTGTAATGTCAGAGGTCACAAGATTGATTAATAATAAATTATTAAAAAGTAAAGAACCATTATACCATGTGACCCCGAGCTGTGAATTTATACGTTGACTCAGTCTAACTAGTAAGCCACTTAATCTACTACTCGTAAGTACCTTTATAATTATGATGATGTGCATAGCTTGCGCCATTGGAGTCTCACGTCTCACAGAACTTCATACGTAATATCAATCAATATAATGTACCTATGAATTTTCTTCTACCACTCAGGACTCTGAAAGTCTAAAACGTAGCATTAGGTAGGTAACTACCATAAATTGGGTACGAAAATGCAGTCTTCGTCAATCATGACTCCAGTCAATCCAGGGCTTATTTTTAGGAGTAACAAGAGCACTAAATTGCCAAGTAAGATTGAGCCAAGCAGCTTTAGAGAGTGTAAAATGGAAATAATTATTCAGAGTGCATAGTCAGATATATGCTAGAATCATTCGACTGAAGCCAACCAGACAACTTCACCATTAACATTTTTTGAAAATTACACAAGCAAATATACACATTTGCAATCGAATTCGGTTGTAGCTAGACATTAGGTATTCATCCCAAGAACAATTTTGTTTCCAAAAAAAAAATGACAAGATGTCAAGCATCTACAATTGGATCTTTAAAAACAGTGTGCTGTTAACGACAACGCTAGAGCTTTACTAATCTAATATCAATATCCATAATTTTCATTCAGATAACCATGCCATGAAATACATAATAAGGTCTTAAAAAACATGTTCCTTACAATAATTGGAATAAATAATTTAAAGCATAGAAGAAAATAAGCCAAATGACTCGTCATAAAAAGTAAGAAATCATTCGAGTTGCCTCAACTTAAATTCTCAATGACACATATGTACCTACTTACAATTAGCCTTGATGGTAGTGCATAAACACTTTACACACTTGTACAGATACTAATTTAATACACGCCATATATAACCATTGGTACCGTTTAAGAAGTAACATATTTAAGTTTATAATTTATTTCCTTTGAAAAAAGTATAAGTATCTTGAACAAGTGACAAATAATAAAACTAGGAATGAGGGAGAAACAATGATTGCTACAATGCGCAACCAATGCATGAAGTATTCAACATTCAATTGTGGCTGAGACGCTCAGCGTAGAACTTTCAACTGTTTTACACAGCGCACTCATAACAATACCCTACAAACAAGTATGTTATAAATCCACAACTTGAAAAACAGAATAAACACAGCAAACACAGGGTGTAAATTTCGTGAGTAGGTACATAAATTTTGTGATAATACACGCAGAATATGCGCTTATGTAACTTTGGCAAAGACACATTTTAAATTCAGATTACAATTCACATAATTAAACGGCGATAAAAAATAACTAAAGTAAGGTATAATTTTGAACTTATACTAAACTTTCTTTTTAATTACGAATACTTTTGAATAACAAGTTGAGCTTCATCAACAGCTCCTATAGATTTAAGTACACTGGCTATTTCTGGAATTGCGAGTCTGAAAATATAAAAAGAATTCCGTCATTAATGAATGTAATTGACTGGGTCAAATTTTTACTTTCAAATCATCTCAAAGCCATGCATGATGTATCTGATATGCTTTTTAAAGTAACTAATACACTTCACTTATCAATATTTATACAATTTAAATCAGGAAAAACTAAAAGACTAGCATTAATTATGTAAACGGTTTTAGAAAATTCTTGAAATAATTTTACGACTAAGAAGCGATTAATCTTGAAATTAAATAAATTTCGGTGCCTACAAGCGCAATTAAAATTATTGTTACAATAATAGGTACCTAAGCACCTTGCTTTCTTAAACTGATAGTTTAAACATATTTTGTGAACATTAATAAAATTTCTTTTACCTGTTTATTGCCAAAGCAAAGTCTGTATTTTGGACGACTGATATTAAGCAGCTAGTGAGCTGCTGCAGACCATTAGGAATTTCTTTATCGGGTTCACGTATCAACCATGATCTCGGCAAAACGTTGACAAGACCTTTAGCTCGCTCTGCACTATCAGACAAATCCGGTGCTGTTCTAAGTCCCAACAGAATATATCGGGTGAGAAGTGCATCTAAGGCAAGTATATGAAGGGGTTTATCGTTCAGAAGCCCAGCCCAGGATGACATATTGTCTAGTAATTTTACAGCAGACCAGAACTGACGAGAGGCAAAAACATACGCAGGAGAGCATTTGTTCACCATGACTCTGAAATTAAAATTACATGCCAATAATTACAATGTTCAAAATCATGATTGCATTCGTATTGAAGATTGCACAATTGATTTGCAATAATCTTACGTCTTTGGGAAGAGAGGGATATATACGTCAGAATCAACCGCATCTTTGAATTTAGTTACAATAGTAGACATCAAAGACTGCAAACTCTTACAGGTAGGTATAACTGACCACTCATCAATGCAACGTCTAGCAACATTAACAATCTTTTTAGTTTGACTTGCCGATGTAGGATCCCACTTAGCCTCAACGACTCCTAAAATAAAATTGCTATGCGTTACTTTTGGTGTTTTGAATTTCATAATATGATGATTAGATTAACTTAAAATTTTATTCTAGACTTACGTGTAATCCAAGGGACAAGAATTTTTTCTGCCACTTCAGGAATAAGTCTAGAGTCAGGATCTGCAGCGAGTGATTCCACCGTTTCATTTTCCTCAGCACCAAAGGTTGATAAGGACTTTATCCAAGGAAACTTTAACATATTAAATCCGTCCTGTAAGAATAAAATACGCGTAAAGCAATTGTAAAACTAGCATTAGCTTATGATTTTAGACATTTTCATCCTCCTATTCAAGCGATGACAGCGAAAACTAAAATAATTACAAGCTCTGCCAACTCCGTATGTTCAACAACTCAAGGAAAGTTGTCAACACGGCTTACTAGCTAGATGTAAACAACTGTATGAATGTAAACACCACCAAAACTTTTGTAAACATTCCCTACGTTCCACATTTGTAAACACACCTTGCTACAAAAGTAAGTTACAGTTGTCAACAAGGCCTCCAAAGCCACATATGTCAACACATCCCGACAAAGCTATTCCATTCCATACGTATACGTAGTTGGACATTGTATTTAACTAATAATCAGTCTAATGACAAATTTTGCAGCCAGCAAACTCAGCTAATATTTCAAACAAACTAAAACTTTTACCTACTTATTGAAAACAATCCATGTCTAATTACTATTATATCCAGTAATAGTAATATAATATAATTCAATAAGTATAAAAAATTATACCAAATTCATTGCATTGAAATAAATATCCCACATAATTCTTGAAACGAATTCATACATAATTACTCCTATTTTCACCTATTTTATTACCTACTAAGACTCTGACAGTACCTACTGCAATTCAAAATTACAGTACAATCCACGAAATTAACCGTTATACGCATTACAAAGGAACAAAACAATAAAAACTGACACTAAAATAAAAACCTCTAAAAACTAAAAACTACCAATAAATAATGTTTATCGTAAACAACAATAATCCATAATAGCAACAAAATAAATAATGATTATCATACCATAAAAGGATCCCAACAAAGTAAAGGTATTCGTATCAATGGAGCTAAACATTTAGGCACACACATAAACGCATACGACTCTTTATAACTGTCGAAATCATGATGCTTCCATTCTTCAAATCTAGATAAGATGCCTCCTATAGTTCCGAAATCTTCGACAACGTCGTCAAATAGCGCCTGAGCTTGGTTAATAATCATTTCTAGGCGAGTTTAACAAACAAAACACCATTAGAAGTTTTATAAATGGTACCTATTATAATACAAAATTCACCAGTGTAAGTAGTACACTTAGACTTTGAAATTTCTATTAGTACCTCTCTGCACTTTTAACGAATTCAATTCTAGTTCAGTTTCTTCGTCGTCAGAACTCAGTCCTTCCTTATGTCCCCTGTAATCTTTGATTTCTCTCACCCGACGTCTCCTGGTTCTCCGTCCTTCCCTCTCTGCAGCTCTACGACTTTTTGCTTCGCCCAGCGATGGTGGAGGGATAGTAACTGGTAACCCACCCATAATATTAAAAGTAGCTTTAACTTCCTCGAGTTGATCTTTCATGTCCTGACGACGGCGCTCAGCTAATCTTTCCATTTTGCTTTTCATTATTTCAAGCATTTGGTTTTCCAATTCCTCAATTACCGGGACCTAAAGTAAAAAAATTGTTTTATAAAATTTCGTAACTTAATCCGTAATAATAATAGTAATAATTTATAATGTCATATATTTCTCAGTAAGCGCATTTGAATCATTACAAATAACTCGTGAAGCCTATTTTACCAATTTTGTGGCCAAAACTGTTAATTACACAAGTGCAACCGAGGTAATATAATTCGTAGCCCAGTTCAAAATTCAAACGCGAGCTACTAAGCTACAAGGAGAATATACGCGAATTCCGTAAATTATTAAAATAAATCGGGGAAATTGGGATAACACGAGATTCATTAAACATGAAAAGGATAAAATAATTCAAATAAACTGCTAATATTCGATTTCTATAAACACCCAATCCCACTTTGATTGTAAACTCGTAAGTCGCAGTAGGAGAGTTGAAAAATCAATGGATTTTTGAGACGAATGATGATGACACTACTGGCCATCTTATGTACCTTACAACGTAGACAGTCTACCAAGTCAGTGACATACCCTCGGAGATTCTGATACAAAATGAAGCGCGAAGACAAGGCAGGTTTAACAGCTTTAGCTTCCAATAGTTCATCATCTGCAAGATTTAAGTCAGCTTCCATTCGTGAAAGAGAACCCTCATGCGCTTCCTTCGAGAGTTTCAACTTATTTAATCTATCAAAGCAACAATGCATATTATTAAATTAGGTTTATAGAACATGAACAATAAAGCTATGATGAATATGATTGTTAATTGTAAATTTTGTCTCAATCCCGCTTACCTGTCGCCTAATATACTAAGCACCATATCCGGTGTCATTTTCTTACTTCCAGTAACAATCTCGTCAACGTTCATTACCCGTTTCTGTCCACTCAGATCTTTTACATTCTTATTACGAGTTGCATTAACAGTTGCACTCTGTATTCCTCTGGGAGATGGATAACTAGGATAGAGTGATGAGGAAGGATCATAGTACGACCCAGCTGTGTAATTCCCGTAATTAGCTTGTGAGTCGGCGGAATAAATATACGGCTGCTGTAGAAATACCTCTTTAACTACATTCTGCATTTGAGTCTGAGTCACACCTTTCCTTATTTGCTGTCTTTCCCACTCGTCGATCTCTGGATCAGATTCTCCAGCCGAGATAATATCACGTTCTTCATCTTGAGCTGCATCAAACACCTCCCTACGTTTATCCCTATCGATCCTAGCTGAATTTGTAGCTGTGGAAAAATTAATCCTTTGCTCATCCTCATCACCACTTCGATCGTTATCATCATCATCTCGAACAAGACGAGACTGACTACCCCGGTATTTTTGAGTATTGTCTAACGGAATAAATTCAACGGCACTACTACTAAATTCTCGAGCCATTTGTCGCCTTTTCCTTGCCTCGTGTATTAAATTTGCATCAGGGATTTGTCCACGTTCTAATGCCATGCGAACAGCTTCGGAAGCTGCATCTCTTTGAGCTGTACTGCGAAATCGAACTGATAGTTGAAGTTCGTCATCCTCTTCTTCCACGTCCTCCTCCTCTAAGTGAACTGCTTCCGCTTCCCGACCATTCAAAACACGAATAAAATTATCGTCTGAAGATTTATTTTCTGAATTATTCACTGCATCATTGTCTACTTCAAGTTTCACTTTACTATCTATTGAATTACTCCCAGAGTTTGATTTTTGAATATTAATTGAACCAAGACCATCACTCTTCTTTTCCTTATCACCTTCCTTCCTTTTTCTTATCAGCCTTCTTGAAACGGAAGACTTTTTAACCTTGAAGATTTCCCCATCATCCCCCTCAAGTTCTTCGTCGAAACTCAGAAGGGTTTGCTTCCGGTCACTTACAATTTTCTCTTTTTTCACCACTTTTGGAGCCATAACCTGGGTCACCGGCGGAGCAGGGGCTGCGGGGACATTACCATTACTAGCAAGTACGGATGGTGCCGGCGGGGGTGGTAAATCATCCATTGCATCATCTTCTTCATCATTAATTGTTATCACTCGAGGACGAACTGCCTTTTTAGGGCGACGAAAAAGAGACATTTTGTAACTTGGGTTAGAGTTATTATGACTTTGCGGCCAGCTACGGGAAATTTACGATTAAGGTTGAAAGTCAAGGTTGAAGGTGCAAACAGAACATGGAACAGATGACAGTCAGTCCCTCACGGCTTTCAAGCAAGTTTATAATAATAGATCCAATATATTTACGATCTTCTGACTAGTCAAAATCTCCGTCTCAGCATGAGCTATACTTCACGCACACAACACAAACAACTTACTAGGAAGCAAAACCAATTTGTTTTTATTTTATATTCTAAAAAATTCTGGCACCAGTTTCAAAACAAAGGTTACTGTCTGTTACCATTGAATTATTATTGTAAAGAATATTGTTCAAAATCCATTTGCCAGCCATTTACCTTTTGCAACTTTACACAACTCTATACAAGTATGAACCAAATTCGCGATTTATTTATTCCACGATGATTAAATTCTCTTCAAAAACCACAAAATTAGAATTAGTATCTTTATCTTGTCTTTCTTCAAAATTTTTGCCGCAAATCTCGAAACCTTAAAAGTATCAACTACGCTACTACAAAAAGGAGATAAATTAGGGGATGCACTCACACAGTGTGGCACCTGGAAGTTGCAAATGCAAATAGATTATTTTCACGAACTGAACTGATTCTTCTTTAATTAATGTTTCCTCTCATGCAAATTAAATATAAGAACGAAACGTCTCAGTCTCACCACAAACAATACGGGTTTGCTCTTCGCGGTTGGTCTACCTGTACGAGACACAGAGACGACTGACGTCCACTCGATCATTCATTTATTCTATTTAGGAATCGTCCACAAATGACGTAATTGGTTCTACTATAAATGGGTCTACTTCGCCTCTGATGACATCCCAACTTAAACATAGCCAGTTATGCAATGGTTAAGCTGAAGAAGGGGGACCATAGGGTAATAAAATTGGGAAATTTTTGATAACGTTATTTGTGCACAATTCCTTAAGCCAAATTGTACATTATTACGCTGGAGTATTCAAACTTTTGCAGACTTACTTGCTAAAACATAGACATCTTGCACTTATAAGGCCCTAGATGGCAAACAAACCTAAATATCATCACTGATATCAAACCGAATTTCATCCTGCTTTGCTTTACAATGATCAAAATTAAATTAAAATCAATTATAATCAAGCAGTAAGAAATTATATAATATAAGACACCTCATTCTAAAAGATTTGAAATCTTTATCAAGCTTGAAAATTTAAATCCTAATCATAAAATTAATTGAAAATGTGAATAATCAAATTAACAAAATAATATTTTTGTGGCCGTTAAGCGCACTCGATTTCTATTTAGATCTTTTGCGCTTTTGTTGCAGTTTGCAGTTGATGAATTGATGATATCTTGCATATTGCAATCTTGCATACTGCATTGTATTTTCGGTCACGATAGTAATAATTTAACGGAAGTATTGCATTTTATTAGTTAGTATTAAATTTTAATGATCATTTTAAAATTTAAATTCAAAAATGCACATTATTTGTGTCCTGATTTAAAACTCAGAGATTTCGAACAAGAAGGTCTTTCCTTTACCGCCTGTATTGGAATAATTGGAAATAATACTTAACACTTTTTAGACACTTTTTTTTAAAATGCTGGAATCTGGAATAACTTTAATATAAATTAAAATTACAATCTTAAAGTATGTAGAATCCCAAAACACAATCCAGTAATTTCAAACTTAGATAATATTGAGACAAAGCAATAATAATTTTGTAATTATAAATAAGTTACAATACAATTATTTAATGCATTTATTTTGTAGTTTCCGATTCCCGATTTAATATGGTTTGTATTTTTAAATAATAAAATTTAGCATCTACTTAGTTTTTAATACAGTATAAATTATGACCGAGACAGAAGATTTAGTATGCGTTACAAGTGTACATTACATTTCAAGTCCAAATGTAACCACAACCACGGTTTAGCTTGCCCCAACTCCAAAGAAGCATGATACAGGTTCAGAAATGCACAAGTAAGTTAAGTAATATAGTGTGTGTTCAGGATATAATTTGAAGAAAGTTATGTATGTGATATGTACGTAATTAGGAGATACATTGTTTTTAATTAATGATCCACCACCTGCATTTCCAGAAAACACCGGAACTCTTGAGGCATTCCGAAAAATATAATATGGAGAAGAATAATAGGAAATCTAGACAAAGTAGCAAAAATAGCGATGCAAGTGACAAGTCAAGCAAAAAAGAGGAGCCTGCCAGGGACACAGAGGGGAGTAGTAGAGACAAAGACGGAGTGAGTGAAACATCGGATGAAGATGAAGTTGTGAATTATCCTAATCAACCTCCAATTCAAAATGGATTCGTAGTCTTTATTCATCAATTAAATTTAGCTACTACAACGAAAGAAAAGCGAACAGTTGTCGAGTGGATATCGGTAAAGATATTTGTCCACGTGACATTAATTAATTATTAAGTATACACATATCGTCTGTGAAGAACCAAAATGACTCATACCCATTTTTAGCTAAAAAACAATATCAACTATCTACAAAAATATTCAAATATGTCTTGAGAGCATTTAAACAGAATATTTTGCACCTTTTCAAATACATGGAATTAGAACATTTTGCACCTTTTCGAAAACATTGAATTAGAAAATTTTGCACCTTTTCGAAAACATTGAATTAGAACATTTTGCACCTTTTCAAATACATGGAATTAGAACATTTTGCACCTTTTCGAAAACATTGAAAAGAACATTTTGCACCTTTTCGAAAAGATTGAATTAGAACATTTTGCACCTTTTCGAAAAGATTGAAAAGAACATTTTGCACCTTTTCGAAAACCTGTAAATAGGACATTTTACATTGTTGAAAAACATGAAAATAGAAAATTTTACGCTTTTCAAGACCTCCTAATTAATATTTTACGCATGCTTCTCATTTTTTATGACATCACTCATTTTCATTGCAGCTTAAATTGGATATGGGTCATTTTGGTTCTTCACAGACGATATATGTTATTCAGCTACGATCGATGAGTGATGACAACTTTATGAGCGTGTTATTTATAGAAATGTTGAAAATCTTTCAGGATGCATTAAAAATGTTGGACATAACACCTGAGACCATTACTGTGGACAAAATGATGGAGCAGTCCATAGCCACCTGTGTCAAGCCTAAACTCCCCATCATCAAGTTTTCTCGCCCCCCAGCCGGCACCGGTAAAAAACACACTGAAGATCCGGAAACAAATGCACCGTCCTTTCGCTTTCGTTCCAAGAATAGGAAAAGTATGACGTATGAAATAGAGAAAGGTTATATGTGAAGAAAGTTCGCCCGCAAACGTAAGTTACTTACAAAAGTCTAGAAAATCCTGAAAAGTATTGCTTTGCGAACGGACCTTCTTACACATGGGCCGAAACTTAACACACATAATAATAATATTATTATTATTATAACGCATATACAATCAAATTACACATCACACCAGAGGTAAAAATTAAATTTAGTTTTATAATAATCGCACTTGTTGTGTCGGGAAAAAAAGAAATGTTATATTTATCATCCACAGCTTCTGAAAATGAGCACAACGGGACGGACTCAGATACTGGAAGTCCTAAACCCAAGTCAGCTAATAACACTAAATTATCTCAATCAAGAAAGAAGCTGAAAAATGATAAATCTAAAACGGGTCCAATTACTCCTCTAGTCAGTGGACAAAATCCATATTCAACGGGGAAAGGAGGGAAACTAACAACTCAAAAATCAGTCAATTCTACCAGTTCGAAAGGTTTGCAGAGGAAGTCGGGACGACCCATCAAACCCCAAATAATTGAGGATAAAAAACAAGAATTTGGTGTTCAACTCAGCATCCTCAGAGATAAATGTCGGACGATGCAACGGGAAAATAATAAATTTGTCTGGGTACTCCTAATAGAGAGCCGACGACGTTGTATAGTGGACATGGCCAAATTGAACTCTTTGGCCTCAAAATTCCGTTTTAAAGTTCGATGGATCCCTGCTCAAGCTCCACGCGTTTTGGATCAGAGTGTTTTTGCCGTCGTTAATGATATTGTTCAGACGAAGAATATTTGTTTCCCAGAGTAAATTTGCAAATTTAATTATAATTCTATAAAATCGGGGTCACAATCTCATTGTATATATTATTTAATAATTTATTAATAAAATAATTCCTAAATAAAATGTCTCACGCAGGCAAATGAAGGGCGAGTCACACCACAGGAACACCAAAGAATCAAAGCAGCCGGAAGTAAAGCAAAAACAAGGGAAACAAATGGCAAAAATGCCTTACGTAGAAATATTACACAAAACTCTATCGGCTCAATTTGATGTGTCATCTTACGCATCTTTTGAAATCAGTCAATACGTTGAAGTATCCAGCCCCCCTGTTCCATGTTCCAATTCTGGTTTTACAACAAATGGAGATCTCTTCGGTGAAACAGAGGAAGTTCCTGAAGTTCCATCTCAAGAAAAGAAACAAAAGTCAAGCAAGAGCCCCTCGCCCACGCCCCCCACCCCAACAACAGAAGTTGACGATGTAAGAACTCAAGAGGAAAATGCGGCAGTACCAAAACCTAATAGTATGGTGGACACGAACGAATCTGTGAGTACCAATTCTTCTCAAACCAGCGTATTTGGGGCAAGTTCCAGCACCAAAAATTATGATCCATCCCAAATTGCAACTGTTCAGCTTGCCCTAATAGAAGAGAATAATCCGTTCATCATTGCGCCCGAGAAATATGAGTAATCAAATAGTATTATTTTCATAATTTCCTCTACTTTTTAAATGTTATTTACATACAACCCGTGAATATACGACTACCTTATTAAATATTATATCGTCTGTGAAGAACCAAAATGACCCATATCCAAATTTAGCTAGAATCAAAATTAGCTATGTCATAAAAACAAAATGAGAAACATACGTAAAATGTTAATTAAGAGTTTTTGAAAAGTGTAAAATGTTCTATTTACATGTTTTTGAAAGTGCAAAATGTTCTATTTACATGTTTTTAAAAAGCGTAAAGTGTTTTATTTACAAGTTTTTGAAAAGCGTAAAATGTTCTATTTACAAGTTTTTGAAAAGTGCAAAATATTCTATTTAAATGCTTACAAGACAATTTTCAATATTTTTGTAGATAGTGGCTATTGTTTTTAGCTTCAAATGGATATGGGTCATTTTGGTTCTTCACAGACGATTACTACATTTCCTGTAACAGTACACGGGTCAGAATAAGTACACGGGCCTGTAATAGTACGCGGGTCTAGGAGGTCAGAATTTGAATAGTACACGGGGTGTACTATTAACAGACCCGAACCGTAATTATTTTTAATTAGAAATATAAATATCTCATTGCAGCATTTTGAACTTGAATAATATCTTCTTATACCCTGATCTTGATTGGGGAGAAGCTAAATGTGGTACTTCCGAGGACTGTGAAATTATCGAAAATGGGAACGAAGAGGAAATAATTAGAATTGTTAACAGTAACAAATCCGTAATTGTCATTATTCGGGATAAAATCAAAGCAGATTCAGATTCGGATAGCAACAGATTATCAATGATTCTAAAACGTGCACTTTGTAAAGAACAAATACAAAGTTGCATAATAGCTTCGTCCGATTTCGTGACAAATCCAACACCGATTCAAGCACTAGAAGAAAACGTCACACAGGATGTCAAACTTGAAGCTGAACACTACAATTTCCAGGACCGAGTCATCATAGACCCTAAACTACTTATTGAACAAGAATTATACCACAAATTAGGAGAGAATCTTTTTCAAGTTATTATTGTGGACGTTGAAGATGAATCCCTTGTTCAGATGTGGTCAGTGTATCAATATGCAGTTAAAATTGGATTTAAAGTAAGGCCCAGAAATTTAAGTAAGTTAAGCTCACAAAAGTGTTTTCGCAAGTTATCAAATTACAAAACATATAACGGTGGCATTCTGTCTAACAGCTATAACGCTAACACTGACCAACTTTAAATAAATTGTTTACACAAATCCCGAAAAAAAAAGTTTAAATGAAAACCTCCACTCCACCAAAATGAGCATTGCTATGAAGTTGGAGGTTTTCGTCATTCAATAGAGGTAAATGTATATACTCATTATCCTTAACGAGTTGGTACGACAGAAAAAACTGATTACTTGCGAAATTTTCACAGTATATTCATTCACTCCTATATTCAACGACTAACACTAATGCTGAACTGAACTCCAGCAATGATCATTTATTTATGAATGACATAATTATAGGCTCTTACACTGGAAAAACAGTCGGATGGAAGTTACGAGAAAAATTTAAAAAAAGTTATGCACTATATTCGCCGAAGGTTTAAACAGTTGCGTCAATCTAATAGTGTTTGGAGGTCACCAATTCCAACGTAAGAAACCTACTTAAATGAATACAGTCCTGAGTTATCTATTTAAATAAAAATCGCCTCTGTAAAGGGGTCGTCCTTAAATGACGTCATCGGTAGTGTCAATGGGTCTAAAATTAGCTACTGAGGAC
>JAQFZE010001114.1:0-19742 GCA_034695245.1 Dicyrtomina saundersi | reverse complement strand
TTGAAAATATATTTCATTATTTTTGTAGATAGTGGATATTGTTTTTGGCTAGAAATGGATATGGGTCATTTTGGATCTTCAAAGACGATTATAACAATTTACATTTCTAATTTAATTATAATATATAGGCAATAGGGAAGCATTGTTTCACAGGATTAGGAATTCAGTTATAGTCAGACATGAGTGAGATTGAATTGTGAATGATTCATATTTTGTATTAATTTGAATTATAGATGCAGATGCTCCAGGCCCAGGCTTCGAACATCCAGTGTGGGATGAATAAAGACGAACAGAAACAGTGGCTTGAGATTCTTCTTTGTTGTATTATTCCACATCCACACTTTATAATCATGATCAGTTCAAACTCAATAATATTTCTGGGTGTTGTCATGTACTTAATAATAATATTTTAATTCTGAGTGCACAGAAACAGTTACTTTGATGGGTCGGGCGTTGATTACCACATCGAAATTATCATATATAGCAAGTTAGCAAGTACCAGTAGTCGTAAATAATCATCATCAGCTGCAGGTTTTAGTCTGGCTGACTTCTGGTTCTTGATTCTTGTGTTTTGAATCTACATTTATTGCACATACATCTTGATTGTAATCTCTTGCCATCTCCCTCTCCCACTTCATGTTCTCGTCTTTTACAGAAACGCATATTCCCATCCCATTGATTCGATCACTGACGAGTACTGACGACGGCGCTGGGCAACACAACAAAATAAAGTTACACATTAGTTTCACATCCTCTTTTCCTCCATTCAATCAAGAGCAAGAAGACGATTAAGGAAGATGAAAAAATCAACACAAGAAAAAAAAAACCAAAGCCGCAGTCTGCTTCTGCTTTCTGCACCCATGTCATGAGATCCATGACCATTATTACCCATGTGGTTTTCCAAGGATTTTTATTATAGTTAAATCTAGAGCAAGATCAACGGACTGACTTTTGACTGACTGAATTACTTATACACCATTCTAGCAATAAATATCAAAAACTAGACTAATAACAGTTAAGGCTACGGCACGGCCTTGAATTTTTAGTTCATAGTCATATTTTTATAAAAATCAAAACCGTAAAGCTCTGCCTATAAATAAGTACAAGTATTATGTCTATATATATACAGCGCTATTATGAAATAAAAATAACACCACACATGCTAATGTCTTCTGCTGTAGACCACCATATGTATTGTATCAAAATAGAAGTTAAGTGTGAACTTATGGCTCATTAATAGTTAATATTTGCTACACTTTGCAGGACTATCAACAAATACATAGTAACGGTCGGTAGTATAGTGTTTTCTAATAGCTGATCTGATTAGAGTTCAATTTCATTCTCATAAATCAATGAAATTCAGAAGCAAGTATTGTAGATTGTTGACAGTATAGAACAGTACTTAGAACTAAAATCTACGAATTCTACATAAAATACATAAAGTTCATAGATCAGTAGTTGCTCTTTAGTGATTTCAAAAATGTTACGTTAATTCGAATTTTGAATTCGACGCATTTATTTTATTAACTTAGTACTATTCTGCAGTTTGTTGGTCAGTCACGATAACTATTCTTCAATTTTCTCTTGAAACCAGAAATCGAAACTTGAATCCCCATCGGAAACGGAAATGGTACGACAGAATTTATTACCTGGCCTGGCATTCGAATTCTGGCATGTACTGTATAGACATAGACAAAAGTTATTCAAAATTTAAATCGAAATAATGACAACTAATATTGCATAAAATGTATCTATGAAAACCAAACTACCTACAAACTTTCAAAATTATATTATTACACAATTAATTCGAAGTCTAAACCTAAAGTGATTTGAATTAAAAAACTGCAATATCTAAAGTGCTGCCTAAATGTGTGTGTATAACCCATAGTATAAAACATTTTATTATGTTCAACATTCAATGTTAATGTACGACCGTAGGACCGGCCTGCCTGCGACTCTTTACCTTTTAAAGTTGAGCCTGACAAAATGAATGAAAACTGTAGAGGAACAGCAACTCACTGTCCTACATTCTTTAACATCCCCACCATTAATCGTATATTCACAATAATAATTAACACACCATGACCAAGTATGTCAGTCATTCGCAAATTCGCATAATATCAACTGACAACAAACCATTAGCTTTTATATTTAAATGTTGAGTCACTAGATTACTTACATGACTTACTAGTTAGTCGTGCAGTCTTCTGCCAGTTTGACAGTATGGTCTAGGCCTAGGCCACCAGTTTTTGGCTTGACTTAATTGGCAATTGAAATTGACATCCCTGACCTTGTTTACATTTAACATATAGGATTTTTTTTGTAACAACTTTATTAAAGATAATTCGCTGATGATCTGATACTGCATCCTACAGTATTCCTAAGTGATATCATGCACATAATATGTATCTATGTAAGGAGTACGTACTACGTACAGTAAATAACCAGAATCAGTGGGGAAAAAAAATAATAGTGACTATCAACTATCTGTAGTAAAGTGCTAGGTATACACTACAATTCAGTCAGACACAATATGTGTGATCATGATCGTAATTCCTACCATGATACGTGTGGGTAAAATTTGCATGCAAACGAAAAATATCGAAAAGTGCAAGACTCAAAATTCAAGTCTTAAAAACTTGTCTGATTAAAGATAACTACAAGTTCAGATTACAGGCACCTTTGATTTTAATGAGGGCGCCGCCGCTACAACGAAAACTTAAAGACGACCAGCAGCGAAGATTGCGTCGCGTCCCAAGTCCCAAGTCCCGGAGCTTGACGGATTCAATCAAAGCTGCAACCTGTCATGTCACGGCACGGCTTCACCATGGGGACTTTTATCCAAACCTGTAAATACAAAAAAAAAACAGTGTAGCAACCGATAATTATGAAAACGAACATACAAATAATACCAGTCTAAATTTTTATTTAATTTACAGTACAAATTTTGTGACGATGCATTAATGCAATAAAGTCCTGACCAGCTAATCAAACCACCAACACCAGTACCAGTACCAGCATAACTTAAGCAGTAGTGTTATCCACTACGATGATAATTTATAATTTGCAAGTAATTGGCAAACTGAATCAAAATTACCAACGAATACATGCAAATAATGTTGGATAGGTGCGAAAATGGCAATTTATCCTCATGTAAGTAATCTCTCTGTTCTACATTTGACACACTACATAGATTTCGGCTCAATTTTAATAATTTATGATATTCCATAAGCTGAAAACGCAATTTACCTAAAGCTATTCAACTTTTGGTAAAATGTTTAGGCAGACATGCACATACAGTTTCAGGTGGTAGTGTGGTAGTAGTAGGGGGTATCCTGCAATATTTTGGTAGAACATTAATCGGTTACATGCATGATGCCTAATAATCTTTAGACTGGTATGACCAGTATGACGTACGCCTGTAATTTATTTTCTTCATCATTTCATCGAACATCTCAATATCCAATTCAAAAATCCCAATTCTTTTAAAACTCGAACTTGAACTATTATGTGCATGTTGTGTAATGCGGTTAAGCATCGGGGATTCAAATTTTCAGGCTTCAAAGACTATCAAATTGAAGTTTCAAATTAATTGGAATTGTTAATCGTGCACACACTGCCCACGCCATCACAAGTTATTAAATTCATCATGTATTACTGATATGCATTGTAAAAATGTGATAGGTACAGACTCGCAGCGATTAAATTAATAACTACACAATACAATGTATAGTTAGTTATTATGCAAAAATAAAAAGCACGAAATGTGAAATTCGAGAAAAATTTATTTAGAAATTTGATATATTCGTATATATTCAAATGTTTAAATTTTTATTTAAAATCCAGATATGTAATTATAATATTTGCCGAATGTAACCTCTATTATAATTGTAATTTTGTGCTAAAATCACAAATCTGGTCTGTCATTCATAATAAACTGCAACTCCAAACTAAAGTTTAAATTTTGCATTTTTGATTAAATAGGTTGGCTTCATTATTACAAATACAATACTGACTGTCGACTTCGACTTCGACTTTCCCTCTTTACTGGTTCAAAAATGATTAAAAATCACGGGTAATTATATTTCGTGATAAGAGCATCACAAATATAGGATGCCTTAACCATGTATTGAAATAAATTGAGTGCATTTTTCAAAATTTAGCTTGACATCTGACATTGACACTATGTAGGTATCTTAAAAGAAGTAACTTACAGTCTCGTTCACTTTATATGTACCTCTATGTATTTAACGCCTTGGAGCCGATGACTATGGTCAGTATGTCTGAGAAACACTGGATTTATGTAAATGCAAATTATTGCGTCAAAAGTGTATTCATTTCACTTTTTTTTTGCACGATATATTTTAGTAATTGCTATTTCCTCGAAGTCCGCATCTCAACTATAAGAACTGCCCCTCAAAAAAAAGGAGATGCACCTGTTGACTGTTGAATAATCCCTGATTGTCTGCATGCCTTATAAATTTTGCATAAAAGGAGGAAAAAATCTACACGAGCTCCTTTTTCTCGGTAGCATTTTTATTGGATTACCAGCAACTGCAACAGCAGTGGTTCTGTTCTGGTTCTGCTGAGTCTGAGTTACAACTTACATAAAAATCATCTTTTAAGTTTTGGTTTAAACCCCGATCTCACTAAATATCCATAATTTACACCAAACCAAAACCAAAAAGGAGGCTACTGATCCCGCAGTCTCATCTTCAGTGAAAGTATTAAATTATTGTTATTACACGTAAATTTATAGCTTACCTTTAACCCAAACCACCGATCAGAACTTTATAGTTCATAACTTCTGCAGTCTGCATAGGTTCGTTTGCATAAAATATATGTACCTCTATATTATATGCGTGCAGCAGATCATAGCCGTCTTTTTAAATCGTAGCCATAGCCGTGTGTCATGCCATGCCATGGAGGTATTAACTTTTAACTTCGCTTTCGTTAACAATTTAAAATGTCTAGCCATCGCAATTTTTATATTATCTTATATAGGGTTGTTGAATGAGGCTTTCTGTATACTTCTGCAAACAATTGAAACGTCGTAGTCGGTCCTGTATTAATTTTTTTTTCAAGCCATACTTGGTCTACCTAGGTGCGGATTAAAAGTTATTAACCAGCTGGCAATTGATCATCGTCTCAATCAGAATCATTTTTAATTCGAATTCAGCTCATTTTTGCTTTTATAATGATAATAATTTGTGATTTGGTATATGTATATAGCATTCTCATAATTTTCAATCGGGCGGAATTTTTACATACGAAATAAATAAAATTAAAAAACTTGGATTTTTTCTGGCGGTGGCAACTAACAAAATAAACGGGTTTCAACAATTTAATCAAAAGCAGTTGGAACAAAATCAATTTTACTTGACTATAGGCATGTGTTTTTTTTTTTTTTTTTTTTTTAATACCTACATAGGTTCATAATATGCTGTCTTATTCACTGAGGGTGAAAATCGTATAATTTTGATCCAATTAATTGAAAAAATAATAAGTGAATAAAGCCAAAACTGCTGTGATATTTTAAAATATTATTTATTTATTATTATTATTAGTTAGGGCATTACAGCATGACATATGCCGCATAACTGAGAACATTAAGTTCAATATTGTAAAACTTATTGTAGTACCAGTACCATTAGCAGTAAGGGAAATTAAATTAATCATAAAAGTTCTTATCTATTGTACAAGGTGTTTTGTTCCCTGGCAGTGTTTCTTCCTAGGAAAATCACCGCGTTAAAAGAAACAAGTTTTATTACGAGTAATTCAAGTTTAATAATAACACTGTAGCCTATAGAGTGTATAAAATAATTAATTCGTTTCAACCTAGATTTTAATTCATCAGGGAATGTGAACTTGAATGTCTGTATTGGGGTAGCAGATGCAGTAGCAATAACAATAGCAATAACTACAGGGTGGATGCACAAGAAACATATCTGATATACAATTACTTATGTGTAACAAAAAATCAATACAATACAAAATGGAGTGTGGGAGCAGTCCAAAGTGCAACAACAACAAAAACAACAAAAATAAAAAGTAGAAAAAAAATAAATCGAATATTGCATGTATGTAGGTAGGCACATACGAATCGTAAGTACAAGTACATGCATAACGGAAAGGCGATAGGGCTAGAATTGGAATTGGATTTGGGCCCTTCTGTCTAACCAACCTATGTAGGTAAGGTAGGTATTAACTGGGTAAAAATACTGCGATATCAACATCAATATCAACTCAATACTCAACGCACCGCAATCTGCAATATGCAAGTTATTCAAGAAATCTCATCGTCAGATATGTTACCCAAATCTAGAGCAACACGTGGACGTGTTGTGAATGCAAAATCATTTCATATAATATTGTGAATCTCATTGTAGTTGTAATTTAGTATTTTGCGATGCGGCGGATGAGCATGAGATTGAATTCAAGCCGTAAGTAATTCTAATTCTGTCTATGTCGACTCAATAAACTAGTCAAGTGTATATTGCACTACATATTCAGTAGCCTATAGTGCAAATTCCGTGTCTGTCACATGTATTGTATTCACAGACAGCGTCGAAATATATTTTTGTAATATAATAATAGTAATACTATACCACTACTAAGGTTCACTGTGTGTCTTACTTCTAGTTCTAGATTTGACTATACTTTGCAATTCGGTAGTAAAAAATTGAAACAACGTTTTTTTTGTAGTTTACTATGCAGTCCCGAATTATGTGTGATGTGGTTAAAAATAAATTCAAAATTTTGGAGAATTTTACAGTGTAAGGATTTTTATGCGATATAATTTTTAAGCACACTACATAACTTCAACCTTCAACTTTTACGTAGTCTTTTACTTGTAGTATTTTTTATTTTCATTCTTAATAACCTACGGAGGTTCTATGAATATGAAAAAACAAAATCGAATGCTACTGCAGTTACAATTAATTAATTAATTAATTCAATTGATGGCGTCTAGTTAACGCTTTTAATATGCCAATATTTATTTTTAAATCTGTACCAAACAATTAAGCAGAAGTGAAAATGATACTTGGTACTTTATAATGAACATTGATTTGTAGAGTGATTTACAAGAACTCAATAAAAATGTAGGTACACTATATTATGATTTATGAATAATTTAAATCTCCAGTTGTCAATTCAATACAATTTCTAACGTCACACGTGCGGTGGGTAAATGGCTTGTCTGTCGCTGTGTGAGTGAATTGTTTGTTCATGTTTCCAATACTGAGAATGCTGCATTGGTAGTTCAATATATTTTTTACTATAGACACTATAGACACTGACTTTCGGCTTCGGCCCAGCTCCCAACCCCAACCACATATTAACAATAGTTTAGGTACATCTAACATAATACTATGCAGTAAAAAAACTAACGACGTCACTGAGTTTTTTATTTGTTTACAAAGGAAACAACAAAATACGAAGCAATCGAGAGAGATATGTATACATATTAGAAATGTACCTAATTAAATGCATAAATCATAATTGAAAATTAAAAGTTCAAGGAAAGTCGCAGCTGCTTACGTTTCAAATGAGGTGTGCACTTACCTTTATACTGTAATTGCATTATTGCCACTGACACCACATATCGCATTCCATCTAAGCTATTATTTTTTTTAGCAACATCTAAATACTAATAATTTAGCAATTACGCATCAAGCAAGCATCCAACATAAGTCTAGTATTAAATCTTAAATTCCAGATTAAAGTTGACTCAGTTCATTGTTTGTTTCTTAGAAATCTCACTAGTCAGATATTATATGGTTGAGTACATACATATACATTTGAGTAGTATGGTTGAGTACATACAGTTTATAGACGTAAATTGCAAACCCATACGTATTCATTCATAGTTTAGAAATACTTTTAATTATCATTCTCAAAATTTGTATATGCGTATATAAATCCGGTATGGACTGATAAGGATTGCATTTACATTACACTTAAAATCGTTTAAAAGAATTCAGAAGATGTTATTTTCATAATTTAAATGGGTGCAGTAATGCAAGTGTTACATCTCCAGATCTACCTACACCCAACTGTCTCATTGAATGGGGAATGGGCTTGTTTCTTGTTGTTTACTATTCATATAAAAAACGACATGGGCGTTTAAATCTGTCAATACTCTGGACTCTGGACACTAGATCTTTGCTTCTGGCTGCACTGCAATGCTGCTGAATTGAAGTGCTGACTGTTTTGTGTATGGTCATGGGTATAGGGGAATGCATTCGCGTTGCATGTACCATTACACTTTTCCTCTTGTTCTTATTTTTTATTTTTATGGAATTTATAAATACGTGATAACTTTGATTTTTATTGGCGGGAAAAATTAGATGATGAAATAATTCGTAGTCTTGCAAATTGTGTCAAATTTTTACGATCTTCTGTTAGACAGCATCTTCTTCAAGTCCTTCAAAGCACTTTATTTTTACGTATACACGTAACACTTGATATTCGAGCCAGTCCAAATTTGAGCTGAAAATTACAAAATTAAAAAAATATTAGACGGTAGACGACAGTGATGATTATTTCTAACCTAACTTTTTGGATTGGCGAAAACTGGAATTTCAATTGAAAATATTTAAAACATCATGCTACTTACAAATTATTCTACAGATATTATTGCGTACAACGATAAGAACACTACGATTCACGACTACAATTACGGCGTATTACACGACTTAAAAAAACAACTTAACGACGACATATCATGCACAGTTCAATTCTACAGTCTGACGTATGTCTCCTGTACATCTCTCAACTTCCCATTTCCACACGTGATTACTAAATGATCGGTTCTTCCTCAGGTGAGTTCCTACGTTTATGTAACTAGCTTGAAAGTGCATACGATCGAATGTACGCCGTTAATAACATACATAATCAATTAATGCTATGTTCTGATTTATTTTTTAATCGCTATGCATATATAATACATAGTTCGTAGCTTTACTTAAGTGCGCAACAGGAAAATTAATTAGATGTCTGTCTGTAATAAAAGTCACTAGAAGAAATCTTACAGAGATTTTCTTTTGTTAAATCACGTGATGTGAGAATGCTTTGTTTGTGTTTTTGTGAGTGTTGCGACTATTGCGATTGCGACATACCTAAGAAATTATTAGATCGGACACCGATTTAAAAAATTCTTACTACGTAATTTATATTTACATATTTTACTGTGTATGCACATGATCAGTCTTATTTTTTTCGAAATCAATAATCTGTAATACTTAAATAGGCACTCACCTGAATTCAATGTATTCATGCATTGATACGACTTCTAGAAGCCGGGACTGCAAACTATAATAACTCTGACTGCATAATTCCTGCAAAAACAAAAAAAAACAACACAAAAAATAAACGAACCAATTTATATCTCGTGATGGTTGATATGCAAATTTAAATACGACTATCTACTATATATTATCTAAACGTTATCACCAATGTATGTTACAACCGACGACGACGACGTAAATAGTATTTAGTATTCTATCGGTGCATCCCATTCCGTTTTGTTCTATTTTTTCAAATTGAGTTTGAATTTGCATCTCTTATCTATTAGATACGCAGATATTTATATTTATGCTACAGCTGATGTGATATGAAAAGGGAAATGATGATAATAATAATGGCACGGATGTCGTCAATCATCAACCGTCACAGTTTTCCATCAATCAATTATCTTATCATAAATTGTAAATAACAAAAATGTATTTTATGAATGAATTAAACCAACGTGCCAAAACAAAACTGCGACCATACATACTAATTTTTCTAAAAAAGGTCCAGCAATAATTAGCAAAGTTTTTTTCCAGACTAATAATACGATACGCAAAAGTAATACTGAATACGAATACTGACGTATCTTCACCTGACTTGAATTTGTATTTTCTTTAAATATCCGTTTCGTAAATTACATACAGGTATTTACTTGCTTTATCCGTAAAAAAATTGTTTTATAAAGAAATGATTAATCATATTGAGGAAAGTTTGCTAATATTAAAGCTTCAACTATCAATAAGTAAAAACAATATGGAAATTATTACTAATTACTACACGAGGAAATACGTTTCTCACCCAATTGAAAAATTTTGAATGTTTTTATAAATACATTCCCCTTAGATGGTATGTTAAAAAAATAAGAGAAAACCATAATGGTGATGAGCTTCTCCTTCCAGTCAATATCAGGGTTCAAAGTTTTACATTGAAATATATTGTGGAAACTGGATGGCGGATGACGGATAATAACACTCGAAATAAGATAAAAACAAAATAAAATAAAAATTAGCATTTTAAACAATAAACAGGTAAACTTTAAAAATTTTATCGATATTATTTACTGTGATTTTGTTACTCCTTTCTTTACACTATTTTTCCTTCTATCGTTAAACTCCAGTTGTTAGATCCTGATCCTGATAATTACTTCCGCCTAGTAAAACCTTATTAGAAGAATTCTTTGCTTTTCCAAAGTGCGTCGTTATATTAGTAATTTTGACGTGTATTGTCTTCGACTTCGACCATCTATGATTGCAATTCATCTCACTACCAGCAGTTTTGTTGGGCTGGACACTGGACTAATTTGCCTGTCAAAAATATATCATCTGTACATATACTTACATGCGATTCACTATTCTAGGTGTAGGTACCTAGGCTATACAAATAACAAGCAGTGAATTAAAAAATATACCATGACTGCATATTATAGATTAGTACAATACAAATACAAAAATAAACTATATAGGAAGATATTAATGTTTGTTTCATGATGCACTTTATTATGTGGAGTGCATAGTGAATTTCTTATCGATATAGTTTTGCCGCGAACTAATTCTATGTAAATATCATATTAACTAATATTGTGTACTTTTACATAGTAGTGCAAAGGTGGTTATATAGTCTCCACCCACCCATTAATGATTAATTAGCTCTAACTCGACGCGCAGATAATAAGTAATATTATACACCCATTTTTTATTACACTATATTCTTAAATCACTAACACATTATAAATTATTATCATCATAGTAACTATAGGTAAATAATTATTGCTTGTACGTATAAGGATTTGACTGCAGGATATACATAGTGCCTTTTGCTTTGTCTTTATGCTTCAAGTAAAAGGTATATAAGTTCCTTAGCTATCTACCTGGAAAGGCGAAAAGTTTCCGCCACGCTAAATATATATGAGTTCGAGTTCCTAATTCAGGAAATGTTTACATCTACATACTTGTATAGATGCATAATAATAATAATATTATCTTTCCCTAATTTTTCCTCATGCAGGTACTTAATTAAATATTACATATTATCTGATTATATTCATGCATCGCCTTAGAAAACCCAAGACAGCAAAGACAGGACATCTACTATTTTTAATTTTAAACCTGAAAGCAGTGTGCAGCTGCTTTTATATACGTTTCAAATTATTGGGTTTTCTTATTAAAACATTTTTACTGTCAGAATACTTTTTATTGACACTACATTTTAAAACGTGTACAAGTACACTGAATTCATGACATTTGTTTCAAAAGTATTAAAAAAAGGAAATATTTGCATATATTTTTGAAACTATTAAAAGGGCTAATTTCATACTTTGGAAGATTATCAAAATGACAGTTTACGTAACGTAAGTTTAGGACAGTTTACGAAAACTGTAAATACGACTTTTTACTAATTTTTGATACAAAGGTTCCATTTTCGGATTTTCGAAAATTATAAAAAGTTTTGTTTTACGTATATGGAAACGACGGGAAATGCTACAACTACTTATGTATGCGTAAAGATTAAAACTGTCACTGTTATAATAATACATATATAGGTTTAATATGCTATTTAACTTTAACAAACAAAAATATAGTGCACCATATTATATTATGTTTTAGTTATAAGCTTTTGAATTAGAGTAATTAATTTCATTCTGAAATACGAAAAATGTGAACGATACAGATAGTTTTTTTTGAAACTGAATCAGAAAAGTCATTAAAAATTAACAAAATTTAGGTGCTACGCATAAATATTTTAAAATGTAAACAATAATAATTATTAGATTACTATACGAGATTCACGCAATTTGCACAGCACAATTACAATGCTGTGCGATACGTAATAGAGATTATTATATACTACAAGATAACATCCAGAGCGGATGTTTTGCCCCTCAATCTCGTTTAGCAAGTAAAAATCGAAAACGCAAAGCTTTTGAGAAGAACTATAGTTGTTTATAGTTTTGCATGAGCTAGGAACCGAAACGAAATACGGCTTTAATAATAATTTCCTGCACTAACAATGCACTAGTAACAACTAACAACAACAGATATTTATAAGTATCTAAATCTACATATTTGTACGCATACACAAAGTGGGCTATAGGGCTGCTTCAAATAGCTCCAGATATTTAATATTATTTTACTATTAGATTATTCCTAGTATTATTGTTACGAGTTGTAAAATAATATTTGCCGAAATGTGCTCTATATAACGTATAAATAGTAAATAAGCTATAAAATATTTTAATAATCAAATAATTTATATTGAGGCTATGTCGATACGCTGGGCGGTACATACTTGTTAGGTCAATCCCATTCCATATCTGGATTAAACAGTGAGTGACTATATAAAATCTAAGAAAACCTACATATGACATATGTACTTAGTTACATGGAACAAAAAAAATACCCCTGTGTTGAATTTGAATTTAAAATGTTGAATGTCCTTTTCCGTTATCATGAATTTTGCCTTTAGATTACTACTAGGCATATTTACTTAAGTTACCGTTTACCTGTTTGATTTTCATTTTACAACATACCTAATTCATGTGTCACATCTATAGTCCTCGTCTTCTGGTGGTTTTCGAGCAATGATCTCGTTGTTGTTATATCCTGAAGTTATAGTAGCAGTTGACATATACGTCACCAATTCAAGTAAGTAATCGTAATAGAAGCAATTAATTATTAGCACCCTGCAATACATTTTAGGTTATGGGTTATTTATGTACTCAATAAATATTACCAACTCGTTATAGTATGCTGATCGAGTTAAGACGACTTTCCTTAGCGTGTCTTTCTTCGTATTTAGTGATTCGTGCAACGGTGGAAATGGAAATCAAATTGAATCGCGTGTGCAAAATTCAAACTGCAAAGAATGCAGCTTAAAATCCTGACGCAGACGTAAGGTATTGCACCTAACTATATATTTAGGAAATATGATAATATTATGATGGCTGAAATGGATGGTCCGTTCTGGATAATAGGATGATGAGTGATGGTATTATACAATTAATCATGTTAAGCTTGCATCCGTATTCAAATTGACTGTTAGTCAAATAAGTAGTTTTCGCGTCTGTGTCAACTTTTATGTTTGATGTTTACTATGAATATTATCACTTCTATATTTATATCACATTTTACACCTGAGATGTTGAAAGCTTGACATCATAGCCCAGAATTTTATCCCTGCAGATTAGATTAGTTTACACATCAAATCAATTTCTTACTGCAGTTAGTTCGTTCTTACTTTACTACATGTTGTATGTAATATGTTGCGATTTCACTGATTAGTAAGTCGTCTTTTGAATAAGTTAAGTACCTACTTATGAATTTAAGTATGATTGAGTTAACTAACTTTGGGCAACCAGCTACGAAACGTTAATTTGATTAAACATTAACTATGTTCGAAATTAAATGGCGGTTAATAACTTGGCCGCAATGACTAACTAGTAAGTATTTTAGATGTACTGACTGACAGACGCCATAGCCAGACGCACTGACAACGACAACTGACTTAAATGTGGAGCTATGGGAAATTTAATGAAAAAACCGCCAACAAAAATATTTAAATTTTCCGCCTTAAATTTTACATTCATTTGAACCAATCAGAGCAAGAACAAAAAATGCATCCGTTACTTTTTTCAGTCATTCTTTCAGTCATCCTAGGATTTTTGATGCAGAAAGAAAATGATTAATTAATCTTTAATCTTTCCGAGTTTGCTTAAAAGCAATAAATATATTGCAGGCAAATAAATTGCTTATAATACTTAATTCACTATTTAATTCTGTAATGTACTACAAGCAGTGGCATTATTGTTGATGGTGTATAAAGTTATAAAGTCTACGTAGATAGCGCACATTTTTTATATTGTAACCTGCAACAAAGTCAAAAGTTGACTGAGCTTCCAGGTCAGCCAGCTAAAACTTGAAAACTTGAATGCTCCAGCAATTCACTGAGTTCCCAGTCGGCACTCTACTCGGTACCTAGTCTAGTGTCTATAGTAGTGGTAATTACCCAGAGAATTGAAAGTCGCAATAATTGTGAGAAAAACTGCTAAAACCCTCCTGTGAACATTATGTACCAAGTTGGTATCAACATTCCTCAAGAACTACTGCAGGTAATAATTAGAGCACTGCATCCAAAAACCAATCCACTTTAAAAAGTAGAAACTTCTATTATTATTATGATTTATCATTTCTCAACAAAATCTCCAGCAGCGTCTTAATTTCTATGTATTCGCCCACATTCCCAAGAGGCTGAGAGAAGAAGAGAAAATATGAAATAGAAGAAGACCATGGCCATGTGATGTAATAAGCCTGCAGCAGCTTAGTTTAATGTTTACACTTTAAGTACAGTGGTTTATCTTTTTTCTCGTATTTCATGCTTCTGCAGACAACAGAAGTTTTGGTTCATGAAGTCTGAAGAAAAGCTTACAAAAACAACATTTCATTTCATCAGTGTTAAGGTGTAATAGGATTTCAAAATGATTGCATTTTTTCTTTAATATTATCAACTATAAACTATTATTTTCTATTTCTAGTTCAAGACGTTTATTCGTTGCCAAGACTGCTGTACACTTGAGACTTGACTAATGAACTCACCCGAAATCAGTATCATCAGTACAGTACACTAGACTAGACTGAACCGTGACCGTGTGCTCTGTTCGTTTTCAAATGTCCTCACCTTGCAGGTAAAGTAGTGTCAGTGTTTGTATTCGTATTAGTTGACCCATAGTCAATAGTTGTTTGTTTCGTATGATGTATGAGAAATTTATAATAGCAATAGCAACTGCTCCCGACAGTACTACTTGGTAATGTTAAAGTTAGGTAATTGGTACAGTAGTAGTTGGTAGTAGTTGCAATTTACACGAAGGCCAACTAATGATGACGATAACGATTAACGACAGTAATATTTAGTGGTCTAAAATGTTACATCTTTAGGGTCATATCATAGGTAGTCAGTTAAAAACTGAGCCACTATATCAACTAATGAAGGTGAAAATTAGCTTCAAATTTCATTAACAAACTTATAGAAACCCTCGGCGTTTTTCTCTGACAATGAAGTTTACATTTTATAATTAGATGGTGCCTAATATGTATGCGGAGTCAACAAAAGAATGTTTTTACACGATAATTATTATTAGTTACCGTAAATGTTCGATTAAGTGCCGGGTTTGAAATAAGTGCCAGGGCAGAAATAAGCGCTGGGCTGTCACTCCAAAAAATGCAATAAGCACCGGAGGCTCAAATAAGCGCCGGGCCTGAAAAGAGCGCAGGGTTATAAATAGCCCTTATGCATATTAGAAGCATTATATAACATTTTTAAAACATCTGAATGATAGTAGTATCACAATTTGGTTATAATTAATCTCTAAAACACATTAGTTCGTCAAATTTAATGAAAGACAACACAAAGGCAATGGCTTTCGGTTTAATATTTTATGGGATTATTGTTTCATTTTTTGACCGTAAACTTTCAAAAATTTAAATAAGCGCCGGGCCAGGGCCGGACGAAGGAATTGCTTTTAGGCAGCAATTTGTTTCCATACAAAAACCACTATTTTGATTTTATTGATGATTTTCTTTGGTAAAGCAAAATGTTGTATTTACATGTTTTAGAAAAGTTGAATATGCCCTTTTTACTTGATTCAAAAAAGTGCAAAATCTTTTATTTACATGTTTTGAGAAAAGCGTTGAATATTTTATTTGCATGTTTTTGAAAAATGTAAAAAAAATTTATTTGCATGTTTTTGAAAAGTCAAAATATTCTTTTAATATATTTTTGAAAACTGCAAAATGTTCCATTTAAATGTTTTTTTAAAATTCAGGCAGCGTTGGCTGCCTGCGCTGGCCACATTATCCGGCCCTGCGCCGGGCTCAAAAATAAATGCCGGGTTGCAACTCCAAAAAATGTAATAAGCGCGCGGCGCATAATCGAACATTTACGGTAAGCTATTATCATTTATTTTATGTCACCGTTTAATTTTAATAATATTATTATGGCGTGTATACACAATCCTATACTCCACTGATTGACTGTTTACAATTATCAGAGAGTAATTAAAGAATTGCAAATATTCGATAATATAATACTCACAAACTATACACAAACTTGTCATTTTCTAAAACTAAACTACTACTACACTATATTTAATTAACTAGTTTGAGTTGTAAACATTGAAATGAAAATGAATGTGTAGACTGTACCTAATAACAATAATGATAATTGATAATGTGGATACACAATAGTAATAGTACCAGCTATGACATTCATTCATCATTAAAATTAGAAGCTTTACATCAAGCAAAATGAAGACAGTACTGATCAAGTTAACAACAAAATATACACTAATAATACGGGCAACGACAGCCACATAGCCATCAACTAATCACAGGTAAGTAATTTTTTGTATAAGATAATTAGATAATTGTACATACAATAATAACGTTTGAATTTAAATTGCAGATTCAAGAAAACATACTAAATACTATATATGGATTAACATTCATTATTAGTAACTTATTTAGCTGGTCATTGAAGGTAGTTGCTAGCAGGGCCGGACGAAGGAATTGGTTTTAGGCAGGAATTTGTTTCCATACAAAATCCACCATTTTGATTTTATTGATGATTTTCTTTGGTGAAGCAAAATGTTGTATTTACATGTTTTAAAAAAGTGAAAAATGTTCTTTTTACTTGATTCATAAAAGTGCTCAATGTTCAATTTACATGTTTTGAGAAAATTGGAAAATGTTTTATTTCCATGTTTTTGAGATGTACAAACATTTTTATTTTGCAAGTTTTTGAAAATTCAAAATATTCTTTTTATATATTTTTAAAAACTGCAAAATGTTCCATTTACACGTTTTTTGAAAATTTAAGCAGCGGGGGCTGCTTGCGCTGGCCACATTATCCGGCCCTGGTTGCTAGTGTTGGTTACATGGTGACAGTTGGAAGGGAAGTGTCTGTGTTTAAAGAGTACCAAACCAAAACTACCAATGGAACTTACCAAGTAAGTAAGTATATTTACGTAGTAAGATAAAATCTGTGTAGATTTTAGTTGTCTACATAGTACATAGTGCATAGCTATATAGAGTTGGAAGTTGGAAAATGGGTAGTTGATAGTTCGAGTTTGTTATGTAATTTACTTAGTTTGAGTGACTATATATGATACCAGAATGAGCCGAAGTGAGTACCGCAATATTATATAGTTATTCAAGAAGCGAACGAAAAGGGTGATGGGAGAGAATTGTAGTATTCAAGTTGGTGGATGTGAATTGTGAATTTTAACATATTATATTTCATGACGACGTTTGCTTTGCTTTGCTTTGATTCCTCATATAGGGACTTGTTCCTCCTATGTAGTAGAGTCTGACTCTGATCTGATCTGAAGAACCACTATAGCTGAACGTCAAAACTTGTGGAGCTCAACAAACCAAAAGCCAAAGTCAAAAGCAGAGGGAAGGTTTCGCATGGTAATCATAAGAGGTTGAAGTAAAGGCGATTTCCACGACAGTCACTATTAGTTGGGGGTAACGAGCACACAGTCAGTCAGACGGAGTACAGCATCTCGTCCGACATCAATCCTCAACAAAAAGCTATATATACAGCTTCGAAACTTCTACTTCTACTTAAATATCAGTAAAAGCTATACATAGGATATTTCGATTTCAATCTCAGTCGTGTAGAACGGTATACTATAAAGTTGTTTTTGTTATCTTATCACATAGTTGTTTCAATTTTTAATCCGAATTTATTTTTTAAATAATTATTTTATATACACAATACTACTAGAAAGTTGAAGAAGACTTCACTCTGTTTTTTATTGTAATAATATCCCTTTGATTTTTGGAGCAGTATATAGGAACTTTTCAACTACGAAAACCGAAACCGAAACCGACAACACGAAAACAAAAGCAAAAGCGTATTATTAGTATTGGCATTGGAAATTCTTTGAATTCCTAAAAATACAAATTCTACATGCAAAAGTATTTTATACCCATGTACATAAAGTGATATATAGTTTTTTTATATATATATATTCTCAACCAAAGTACTTTTGTGCTCATAGAATTCACAGTATTCGAACTGGAATTCGGAAGTTAAGACTTGGAAAGTAAAAAAAATAGAAGAAGACTCTCAAGACTAAAGACAAAGTGGCAGTGCTCAAGTGAAACTTTCAAGGAAAAAGACTTAAAAAAGAAGCTTTTTATTTACACAACACAGAGACAACGAAAAAGGGAAACGACAAACGATCCACTTTTTTGGACTTGACTTTTGAGTTCTCGCTCACATCGGATCCTATATCGTCTTCCCAACACACACACAAACTCAACAGAAACTTTCTTAACCCAAAGAAAACTGGAGCGTGGCATCACAACTTTCCAGCTTCTTTTTGCCTTTTATCACTTTTATGTAAGAAAAACCAAAACTTCCTTCCGTCCTTTTTAAAATATATATAAGAAATACATATACATAGTAAATACTTTCTTTTAGGAGTGTGTTTGTAGTTTTGTATTTCTTTAAGTCTTATATTAAGACTATTTGGATGGTATGGTATGGTATGACTATGACCCTGGCTATGGTGTAGGAAAGTGTCTTTTTTGGTTTATAGTACTTTAGGACTTTGGAGAGTATCGTATCTACTTTGTTTACTTAAGAGAAAGGGAAAAGTCCATCTTTTGTTTGTACTGATGATGCTGAATTATTACCGTAAAATCTTACGAGAGATGAAAGCGTTTTTTCTTGTTTGGATAACTATATTATGTACTTACTCATATATATTCACAATATTATTTGAATTTCAACTATATGAACATTTTTTATTTCTTATAATATAGTTTACTCGTACACACACAAAAGTTTTACAGCCGTTCACTTGTAATGGTGACGGGAATATTGGTACATTTCTGGTGACTGGTATTTTAGGTTTTTCTTACACACATTTCGGAATACGTTTTTGTAATGTTGTGAACTAAAAACAACCGAGTGATGGTGACAGATTTAGGCTAGGAGTGTATTTTTGTAAGTTATTATTATATATTTTATCTTTTTCTGTTTTGTTTCTTTAGTTTTACATTTTTAAAAGGGATACTTTTTAAGATGCAGTGCGTCTTAAGCCCTATAGTTGTACATACAGCAGTACAGGTCTCCAAACTTTTCTTATGAAAACGCAGAGATATTTTGTAGATTTCTTTTAAAACTTTTAGTTTATTTAGTTGTTTTTTTAAGTGTGGCTGGAAGTTCTTATGACATACTTGAGTAAAGGTATCGTTAGTTGACACTTTTTCGAAATCCTAGATCATTGTATGTTTTAATTTTATAATGTCGAGACTGAAAAAGATATTCTAGACGGAATTCTATAATTATTGCATATTTTCGTTTATAACAGTTTAAACTGTTTTATGATTTCCATGTATTAAAAATGCAGGCAATATAGGGCAGATGTCAGATTTGACGGCGAT
>JAQFZE010001113.1:0-19742 GCA_034695245.1 Dicyrtomina saundersi | reverse complement strand
GCATGTTTCTCATTTTGTTTTTATGACATAGCTCATTTTGATTGTCGCTTAAATTGGATATGGGTCATTTTGGTTCTTTACCAAATGGTTCTTTACCAATATGTGCGTTAAAAAACATATTTGTAAAACTACTTTTGGACTTATGCCACATTGCACCTTCACTAGTGATGTGATAAGCACATTCCACTACATAGACGGCCCCATCATCCCCGATTATTATCTGTAAAACTGTTGTCTGCAAATTCACAAAGTCTACTTACTTACATTACCATTGGGTTCAGTAGACTCTTGTCGTGGAAGTAATTATTTTTGATATTTTTCGGCTTGAGTCGGAGTGCTAAAGAAGCATATAATCTAAGATGATAGCCCCTTTACTGAAAAAATTTTTATTTTTACACTTACATAAATAATTACATCCCAAGTCAATTAGCCCACATGGTCTAAGAAAATATCAATTCTAAATTTGGCATGCTCTCGTTTTGCTCATCTGAGAGAATTACTATATAATTCACAAATGCATTCATCCGCATTTGCATTTGAATTTTGCCTTGTGAGTAGTATATACTTGGGATGAATGAACTACAGCTAGAGTATTTTTATTTACTTTCATGAGATCTGATTTTTTCTCGTCCTCCACCACCAAGTTTCTACCTGTACAATATATTCTAAAAGTGGATTCGAGAAATGCCATTGAACTGCTGCCTCCAATTGGTAGCCTATATAGGAGTGAGAAGGCGAAGGCACCATGAATATAGTATAAAAACTTGAAGGAAACATTCCTCCCGAACCTACACCAACGCCGACCCAAATCCGAAGTCAGTCGAGCAAGTGTACACGGTCAACGATTTTTATTTAGGCCATATGCCATGCAATATACAGAGGTCTACTTAAATTTTAAATGGATATTTTTAGCCTACTCCAGTGTTAACCTACTAAAAGATGGTTAATGAATTAAAAATTAAGCAAACGGTTATATTTAATGAGACTACTGATAGTATTAAGTTTTTGTCCATTTGTACTTTAGAAGATTAGATGTTGGGTAAATAAGGCGGAAGTAAAGTTCATTTACATTGAGGTAGCTCATGCAGCCACCTGCCATATTCGAGATTAGGCCGAGGATATAGATTTATTATGTGTGTCTACTTTTATTTGAGGATGTATGTGTGACATGTATAGCTATATACATACGTTAACTTTGGTTGTCCCCATCAAAGACAACTCTCCAGTATGGCTTATCCAGTAGTAATGAAATGAAGAGTACAGACGATACTAGTTTCTACATTAGGCAACCCTATATACAGACTTTGCCTATATAAGCCTATGCTATGAAATAAAAATTGTCTCATTTCATTCAAGCATCCTTTATTTTTATTTTACTGAAAGAGCAAGGAGTAGATACAAACTGAAGGCACCATGTACACGTCCTTCATTCTTGATTTGAGTTCATTGAATTGTATACTGCTCTAATCAAATGCATACACAAGCGCCGTGGGTGGATTGTAATTTCCCTGTGACATTTCTATAAAATCAATAATAAAATACTCTATTACATGATCCAATATTTCGATTTCAAATTTTTTGTCCAACCTTTTGTTGATTGTATTTTCTGCAATAAGCAAACCTGAGATATTATTACTTTTTTTTTATTGTGCTTTTATAATGTTCACTGCACGAGATAGATAATAGTAATAAAAGCTCTTGAAATTCCTGCCATTAAACAGATAATTTTCTCAGTACGGTTTCTCAGTATTATGTAAAGTAGACTAATACTAATAGAATCTTATTATTTATTCTACATTTCCATGAGTTTTTGAAACATTAAAGAAACAATTTTAAATTTTTTGTTTTATTTAAAACAGTGAACATTGTATTTTTATTTCTGAAATTGATTTGCACGTTTTCTAGAATTTCAAACCTAATATGGAATGAAATAAACTCACTTCAAAATTTGAAACACTTCAGTTCCAACTTTCAAGGATTAGTTCGGTATTATTTGTTTGAATGTCTATTTCCCTCAATGTTAATACTAGGAACTAGGAATTTGTAAAAATTTGCAGAAACAGTAGCTGTAATATTTACGGCACCTACTATCCTTCTACTTCGTGCCATAAAAGTAGGAAATAAATATAGGTAGATATATTCAATGTTCGTTTTGTTTTATTTATTTTATCCCTACTTTGTTGGCTCGTCGCAAATTTTCCGGGTATACTATAATTCAAGGAGATAAAATGCCACGGGTGGTTTGGTTGGGGATGAATGCATAGACGGAGTAGGAGTAGTAAGAACAAACATCACGTAAGTACTGCATCGATGAAAATGAAATTAAAATTGATTTTTGATTCACCATCGTACATTTATTGTGACATCCGACTTAAGAGAAAGTACTACTGTATAATGCTGCTCTATCTACTCGAATACTGCGTAGCTAAAAGGATGACTCCGTAACCCTCTGTGAGAGTCTCAGTGCTGGAATAAAATATTTTCTACATAGACAGGCGTCACGCCCTTATTACTTCCTACGCAAAATCGTTTCAAACAAATTTCTCTTCTTTTATAACAGGGTCTGAGTTTGAGTTTGAAGTTAGGTTACTTAACCCCTGTTATGTCCGGAACAGCGTAAATAACAGGAAACAAACACCATGAATTTAGAAGGTAGGCACTTGCATAATTCCCCTACGCTGCATCACATCTTGTAAATACTTCTACAGCGTATGTATGACAAAAGCCGTAGGAAGCTTGTTGTTTGGTTGCAAGCCAACTTATCGTTAAAATTGTCCATTGTATTATTGCTCACTATTTGACTTTCTCAGTCCAGCAACAGCAACTTTGTCTCTCAGTCTCGACGTACTTATTGGTTCACATCAACCCACCTTTTCTCTATCACTAATCTTTAAAATTACCGTAGTGCAGTTGTGCACTCCTCCGAACACTAGTCTTGCAATTTTTTGTATTTTGTATTTTTTGCCTAGTAAATAGTAGTGGGGAATGATGATTACACATAGTTGTATGAAAGAGTTCTGCAAATTCATCAAGCTTTGTAGCATTTCATACACATGAATATAAAATCGGGCGTAGAGACATTGACATTATATATGCTCTCGTCATGGCTGATATACTGTTGCTAGGGACAGGTCTCTCTCTCTTTCATTCAGCGAATATCTATTAGAAGAAACAAGGGCAAATTGTTGCGCAAATGGTTCTCCGTGGCAGTAAATTTTTAATTTCGATTAGTTATGTGTAGTTGTGCTTATTCAGTATTTCTAATCGTATTTACCTCTTAATATTTAAGACAATTGCACATATTTTATTCCAAAACACTGTAGGCATGACAAAAAAATCAGTGTACCTATATAAGAAGATGGCTGGAAAAGGGTGTTTTCTTAAAAATGAGATTTGAAAGTCTTAATCTCGCTGTTACAAAATCGTTTTAATTATTTTATATTGATGTTGCGTTTGTCATTGTGATAAGTGGGCAATTAAGGTAGAAGATAGCTAATCAAATCACCCCTTCTGTTGATGAAATTAGTTATAGCTACCCATAAACAGAGTTTTACAACCTCGGCTATTCAGCTTGCTGAATAGCCAAATATTATTATGCCACGTGAAAGTAAATTAAAAATTATAGCCAAATAGTGCGCATGAGGTAGTTGTATGTAAAATCGCCCTTCCAAAAAACCAAACATGTGAATGAATGAGAGGCTATACTGCCAAAACTGTTGTATAAACTTTATGGTTGAAACGATGACGTGTGATTTCCATTGAAGTACTCCACCTCATAATTTTCAAATAACAAGAAGGTTAAAGAATAGAGCTACTTAGATATAGCTACATATTAGTTACACAACTATTTATCCCCGAAACCAAGACCACATTTTGTTTTGCAGGTTTCATCGGAGTATTTCGTGGCCAGGTAACTTTGCGATTTCTTTCAGTTTTCTCGTGGGTAAGTCACTACACAGCATAGTCGACTTTGCAAGTTTTTTTTTATATCTCCTGTACTATGCATTATGCATCACACACAAATTATGCATGTCCCGTTGAACTATTGAGTCTTGTATATATTTAATATTTAATGTGAGGTGTCGGGCAGGCGCGGACTGGGCTGGAGTCGAAGTCAAAAGCATTCATGCCGGCATATGTACAGACACCACTATCCAATAAAAAGTAAGTGTGCAGTGCCAATAATATATGAACTTCAAACTTCAAAGCAAACATATCAGTTTTTGAATATAGTTTGGTTTTTGGAAGCATTGAGGACATGCACAGTACAATACAATCAATGCTACTCCTACTCGTGCATACTCGTAGTTCGTTTTCGTTTAGAGTCGGTCTTAATAAAAACATTTTTGTAGTTAGCAGAGATTTAGGTACATAGTCAAGAATAAGAGTCTTATGCAAGGACTGCTACGTAATGTGAGAGACAAACCTCTCATAGCATGCCATATTGTACGTTAGGTAGGTAGGTAGGCAAAGTAAGTAAAATGAGAGGTTGTTTGTATGGAGCAAGCGGCAGAGCCAGATCCTCCCTAGTGAGATACTCTCACTAGTCAGAGTAGCTGGAAGTGAACGTGACTTTTACGTAAGTCCGATGCCCTCTGCGAAATATCTGCAATATCGCAACTATTAATTGTATTATTATTTGCACAAAACCCCATTAATTATTCAATCTCCAACAACGAATTTCGTCCTCGGAGATTTCTCCAGCTAGTAAATTGAGTATATAGTATACAAAGTAGTGCGTCATCTAGAGTACGTACATAATTATGCCGTAGCTAAACCTACTGATATATAATAATATATATGTAAAATTGTGTAGATAGGTATGGTCGTTCAAAGCTCATTAAATAGGTAGGAACTAATGCAATAGTTGCTTCTGTTTTCTATTATTATATACTCTTCAGCATAGGTTACATAAAGTAGGTAGGTACCAACCATAGTAATTTAAGGTCTACATTTTGATTTGTACCTATACCTTATATTCATTCTCACATACATAAAGGGGCAAGCCGATTACTCGACTATTTTTTTAAAAATTCTTGAAAGTAATTATTATTGTGTGATTGGTTTTGACGACCTGTGGGAAAATTACAATGAGGATTTTATGAGAAATTATTACATCTTTCCCCACTCTGCTATGACTGTACTGAGCTCTGTAATAATTGTAGTTGATGACCTTTAGAGCATCATGAAATACATTTTTTTTGTACAGTACTCACACAATCAGCTCAAGTTTAGCTCCGTTTGAAATGTAATAATATGGGTTAACTAAAAGCCGTCATTCATGATGCTGAAACAATATAGAGGTTCATAAACGATTATATAAAATGAAGGAAAAGCCACTGATCGTGACTCGGAAATGGAGCTTACATAATATGAATTTTGCCATATTATGTTATAAGAGTCAAATCATTCCAAGCCCACCGGTACCAGTACAAGTATGCATATGGTACCAGTCCCCGACTAATAATTTGCATGGAGTTTATGTAAATGCTGTCAGCTCCAAGCCAAAGTGGAGGAGCGCATAGGTAGGTAACCTCCACAAAAGTTATATGAAAGGACAAGTAAAGGAGAAAATTTTGAGTCGCTCGAGAAAATTGCCCAACTATATATTATAAGTCACGTTTTTCTTGTATGCACACTCAAGTAATAGCTCATTTCCGTCGACCATCCTATATTACCTAAACCCTATATTCCTACTAGAATCGTAATGTAATGAGCAGCTGGATACCTTTGAGTGAAATGGATCAATATGTAATCTCTTAAAGGTTCCTCCTGTTTATATTTAGATGTCATCTGCTAGTATATGTTTTGTGTAGTTGAAGCTGTTTTGAATATAATTACATAAAAGAGTATAGGTGCCTACACAGCACAGTTTTAACTACCCACGCTGAATTGGTTTGCCAAAACCGAGAAACAAGATTTATTTAATTATTGCACACAACTACTCATTAAGTATTTAGAATATCGGAGACATAACATGACCTGTAATCATAGTATTATGTACGTAATTGTGAGGTTTGGGTTGTAGCTACATTATACAAACCCTACCCATCTTACGGTTAGCTTCATACCTACTCGAGCTCCTTCACATCATGCATATCAATTATGCATGAATCATAGATATAGGTATACATAATACCTAAGTTTGTTTTATGTAAAGTCTCCAAGTCTCCACATAGGTACGTTAATTTCTTAAAAAATTGGCATCTTTAAATCCATATTGACCAACCACGGATCGCGTAGAAGAATTCAACTTTGAAAATGACAATAATTTACTGGACTATAGTAATAGTTAATAGTGCAAACGGGAAAGACCGACATTGCTCGCAAATTGCCTCTAGAATATAAGCTCCAAGTATGAATATTTTAATTTGAACCAGCTCAAACTAGCAAATTGGCTTTTGAGGGGCCATCAACGATATTCTAAAATACAGTCAATATATATTCACAATTGCAGCAGGAAAGTTCACCAGAAGAAAATTGCAGTGAGCTGACATTCAAAAACAAACATGATATTGTAATTTGACCTCCAGAGTCAAATTATTTAAATTTGTTTTATTCTTGCTTTACTAAAAACAAAAAAGAAACTTGCTGGGGGCGTGGTTACAGCGGCTGAAGTTACAAATAATAAATGTATAGACCATGGTTATATAAGGTATTCGTATACTAACATATCACTCTTGCTATTGACATGTATGGACTTTGTTTTTAAATAATATCTGTATGGCGTATGGCTAAACCGTGGGTTGACACATATGCATTTGACAGCTAAAAATGCTCAGGATGTACAGTGCAGAGTGCAGACCATCAAAAACATGTACACATTTGGGTTGGAAATGTGGCTCTCACAATGTGCTCAGAAGCTCTCGATGGAAACTGGAATAATAACAGAGTTGTAAAGGGGCACAGAGGATCTTCTTAAAGACAGGAAATCTATAACTTTGTATCTATATGAAACAATAATATATCAAGAAGAACGTCAGCGCAGTGTGTCTATGGAAGCTCTGTTTCTTCGTAAACTTGTCAGTTGAGTGTACCTAACCAGTAAGTATAAAGTAGTTGGTAGTATATAGCTAAAGGGAAGTTTAAGAGAGACTCGCTTTATAGCAGACAAGGAGTTCAGAGTTTGAGTTGGGAAGAGAAATGGTGCGAATTTTTTCCAAGTTCTCTGGACTAAAGCTTTAAGTACATTAGCACTGCTGCAGTTGAGATACATTACGTAAACTCGTGATGTTTCGTAACATAGAAACTCCGCATGTACACAGGGTAGTTCAAATTTAATATAAAATATATTATGTAACAACGAAAAGAATTCCCAAATTTTCTCTTTTCCTCTCCCGTCTCGAGTACACTTCCATCCCACTATTATCTGTATTTCTACTCACTTCAGACGAATTCACTTAATCCGTTACCAATACCATTCAAAAGCTATAGAGTCCATTCAGCCTAAAGCTAAACATAATATGTACCTAGGTAGGTACTTACATATGAGTAGATAGAAGATGCATATACGCACCAGCAGAATTTCTCATTTTGCCGTATGCAGTAAGTTCCACGTATTTCATTTCACCAAGTATTTTTAACACTTCCAGGACCTGGTGATGTCATTATGTATTATCATATTATGCACTTGGGATTATACTAAACGCCAATGCTATAATCTTCTGGCAGCTTGTATCAGTAGTTTTTGTGTAATTATTTGTGTGATTACACCAATAATTCATATGACGACGGATAGCATGGCATGGCATGGACTACACATGTAATTACCCTGCTCACGACCAGTCCCAGTGTCATTATACTCATCCCGCCTGTCTATCCTTTTAACACTTTAACTTAACTCACAAGCCTCAACCTATATGCCTACGCCTATGCACTATGCACTGCTCACTACAGTCAGCCTTATGCTCTTCTCGTTACAATTTGAATCAAGTCAGGGTTGCAAATTTGTTTCTTTCACGCTCGCAAAAATTCCATCGCATGCCTTATATAATATTATTATTATAATTTGCACAAAGAAAAAGGCGGACATTTTTAGTTGCACCATACCATAGCATACCTATACATATATATGGAGCTCTAATAGCTACAAAACATTATATAGTTTTTTAAAGTAATGATTCCATATCTACGTATTGGATGATGCTTCTCCTGAGTTTGAGTTATGAATATGAAAGGGTGGCTCTAAAAATATAAAAATGGAGACTAATAGCATATGCATTAGATAGGAGGAGGATTTAAGATTATTATGATGTAGATATACGTATATATATACACAAATCTGGTTACGAGGGGGATTGACTATAGCAAAGAAAAAAAATAAAGAGATTTTGCCACTGGTTTCTATTACTTCAATTTTCTTTAAATTATGAATTCAAAATAAGTTACACAAGTGACACAAGGTTCATAAATTACATAATGTCTGTTATCTTGGAGAGATCGCTAAAATCGTTTGCTCTCTGAATAATGTTGGAGGCTATACGTGCAAGATACATACATGGCATGACGTTGAATAGGAGGAAAATTGCACGAGATTTATATATTAAATCAGCGATACGCAGAAGTTTATTTGCGTTTCCTTTTTCCTTTATGTAACAAAGAGAACAGTTACGTAAGAGGTAAAAAGTGCTTAATTGAGTTTTTCCTTTCAAATTGAACTTGAGGGAAGATCTGGAGCCGCAAGAAACATTAAGCATGGAGTGAGACCGTGTAGTCTTTACGTGCAGCATACCCACACCCACATACCTACCTATATAACCTAGGTACTCCTCATACGTAAAGTGTACCATGTGCACGGAAACTTTTGAACACAGACTTGCCTCACTAAAAAATACCTAAACTTGAAAGTAATACATTGATACGTACAAGTTTCATGTGTCCCCATAGTCCACGCCAATGGTAATGGGAGAGTGGCATGATATACTTACTATTATGTATATGGGAAATGGTATATGCACAGTGCATTCAAGTCTGGTCCTGGTCTTCGTCTTGCGTTACGCCATCATATTATTATCATCATAGCTCCAGCATATTCACATAATATTGTTCTGTATCCCAATTGTAGACGCGGAGTAGTTGTTATTACCATAATAACATCAAGCTGTATAGGACTTGTCTAACGAATCATTTTAAGCATTATAAAAGTCAACTGCCCACACGTACCTACGTACCATCGTATGTTACACTACTACACAACAATACAATAATGTATGGTTCTTCATATCATATAGATTATGCACTATACAACAGCGTGCGTATAATATCAGTAAAAATGACTCAAAAATGACTGTACGAGGTATTACACATTTTTGAGAAAAAAACTTATATAAAACTTTTTCTTGAGCAACGATGACGCTGACCTAAACCATGTAAAGCGTTCATAAAGAAATGGCCAAGGCGGACTAGTAGAGAAGAAAGAGGGAGATTTCATCTTCATCCTCTTCTGCGCTTATACGCCAGGTTATTCCCTCCTCAAAAAAAAAGGATTAAAGTGCAGAGCTCTCACGAGTCGTCAGAGTGAGAGTGAGTCTCATTTTCTTTGATCCACTATAATATTATACACTCCACTCACTATCATCCCAAAGGTTTTGAGCGTCTTGCAACCTTTGCTTCTCAAGCGTCAAGTCTACACATAATTAAGTATTATGTAGCCCCTCAACTCCACGTCTCAAACCAGCATACCTAGGTACATACATATGTGCATCTGTCTGTGTCTGTTATCCTTGGCTAAATTCACTTCTCAGGATGTAACGACGAAGCTATGATATGATTATGGGAAAGATTACCAAATAAAATATGTGTTGATTTTTCATTTTAATAAAAAAATAGCACGTTACTCAAGAATTGGACTGCCTTATTATGCTGTATCAGTAAGTGGATTTATGTAAACGCAAGGGGTAACGATGAAGTTTGTCTTTTTGAGAATCTCGATAACAACTTCCACTGCAAGAGTGTACCCAACACGTGCTCACTTCCTCTCTTTGCTTTCGTCTTTGACAATGGGAAATACTTGAGTGAGCAGATCATGGTTACCCTTGTACTACAGTTGGTATATACTATAGTGTGCTCATATACACAAAAACATTTCCTCAGAACGAAAAAGTTTTCTTTTTGGAATACATACCTTGAATGAATATTCCTATCGGATTTCATTTTGTCTTGGCTTGACAATATATTATCTATTATGACGAGCATATGACTAATGGTGAGTGAGTTCATTTATCTGCTGCGGTTGTGTGAGGACCAGGTTCTATATTATGCAAACTGATCGTATGAGAAGACCGGAGCCGGAATGGAGGCTACTGTGTAACTTGAGATTGTTGGTCTCCCCATCCACATAGCCTACATAGGTAAGGTAGCTATGGATGTTATGCATGTAATAAAATCATGGATTTGAGGCCAAGAAAGAAGCAAATACATGGAGTTGAAAGGATTGAGTTTGACATTCAATTACGCGTAATACGGTGCCCCATTTGAGGTTCATACTGTCAATTTAAAAAAAAATCATACTGTCAAAGTCAAATTTGTTGAGGCTGTAGAGAAATTGAACTAGGTACTATGTACATGTCATGAAAATGTCCACTATGTGTAGTGCAGTATCAGTATGTACCATAGAAATTCACCACTCACTTTTTACACAGAGTTGAGACGTACCTACTTACTTTTGTATCGACGATACCTGCCTGCATCGTCCTGCTGGTCCTTTTGGTCTTTGCCAAATTCAAATGTAATGCACTATATTATACAGTCTACATCAAGCTTCCAAGTTTATTATGAAGCATGGAGTCAGAATGTAACATGTGTAGTCAATCTTGAGGCTAAATTCCGTTTTCCACATGATGAGATGGGATGTGTGATGTTTGCAATTTAATGATCAAGAGAATACTGTAAGTTATATAAGCGGAAGCTTTATTGCTCCCTTCTTCAAACAATCCCTTTGATACAACTCATTAGTTGAGAAAGGCGAGAGCTCAGAGCGTCTGTCATTTGTAGGTCAACATGGATAGACACGAAACATGATTCTTTATGCACCACTCACTCGATCCCCAATTCCCACTCTACTCTCATCCAAACCATGGAGTCATAATTTAAATATTCTATACTCTCCTCGAATTTACTCTCTGCTCTCCGAACATTTCCCATGGAACTAATTAAATACTTGAAACAAATACCTTAGGCCCTGTAGACTAATGAGTAACTATCCCCCCAGAGGTAATTTGTCTGAGGGAATGTCAGTTAGACATTCTAAATTGAGGGTATTCTAAAAGTTATGGAGAAAGACAGAGCGAAAGAGAGAGAGAGAGACAAATCCCATTTAACTTGAACTTGATTTGATTGTTTGAAGAGGGAAGACGTGCTACGCAAAATACATGGATCGTAATTGAGAGACTTGGATTTGGATTGTAAAGCAAAGGCAAAAGTATTTACACTCCCTATACGCAACGAACGACTTTACTCTAGAGGGCAAAGACAACGCGTATATTTAAAGTACTAGGTATTTCATTGACTTCATGGAGATACTGTGACTGTGAAATAACGACTGTCTGCCTGGAATCTGCACCTGAAAGGAATCCAGGACAGGATAATTATTTTAGAGGCCCGACAGCTAGACAGCCAATGTCAATTCCATAACCACACCATTTAAGAACGACCACATAGACTGTAGTACATGTAGCTTCATAGCTACAAATAAATCCAGGTATATGTTATAATTATATAGATATGTTGGGATCACAGTATGCGTATGAATAATTTAAATAAACTTGTATAATTGAAATGTACATACATGTTCTGTCTAAACATTATTAAAATAATTGAAGATCGAACCTGACATAATATTATGTAGTCAGTTGTTCCACACGGTGGGAATGTATATTTCTGACAAAACCAAATAACCATCAGGAAGGATATTAATTATGGAACAATGACCTGATTTCCACTTGTATGTGGCTATAAACTATAATACCTACATTAATTTATAGAGACCATACGCTTCCACGGTGCTTTATTTTTTTATGAACCTACCTCCCTACCTAAATACAAGCCTACAAGGATGGCATGGCGATGACATTGGTTGGTTGGTATGAAAAGCACTACATTTTTGTTGGCACAGTTTGCTCATCTTAACTATAAAAGGTTAGATGTCATTAGAAGCCTACACTACAAACGCCACTGGGAATAAACTTTAATGCATACATGCATATTAAATCATGTATACTTGTACTCATTTGTGTATAGTAGTAAGCGCCGGCTTTTTTAATCAAATTTAATAGATAATATCAAAACTATATGGATAAATTCATGATGTCAAAGTCTAAAGTCAGGGCATACTAATGGGAAAAAATTTATTCATAGTGAACATATAAACGGAAATGTTTGTATTTCTGTCCGGGCTCTCACATCCTCGCCTCGGAGGCACCTGCATCATATCCTCCATAAATTTAAATTGCATAAATATATACATTACTTATCGGAGTAACGAATGATTTTTAATCAGAATTCGGATAGATGCCTATAGATGCCTTGCCAGCGCGTATAGTTCCGGTGGAAAGACAAGGCGAGTTACTAATTGGATGTGAGTTGCCATTGTTATGCTATGCGGCGTTGCCCTGGAGTATCTATAAGGTAGACAACTTTTGTAATTTGAGAATATACAAAAAATATATTGCGAAAAAAATTATACATGTATCTTTATAAGCGACATGGATTTCCACTCGTAGAATAACTACGAATCATAATAATAATAGAGTCGTTTCGGATTTCTGTCTAAACCGAGGGGGTGCAAGTCAGGGTTAGGGTATTTAAGCATGTATCAACATTTATATTTTTGTAATATTTATATATTAAGATACTTACTGAACGTGGAACTTTTCTACAAAGACATGTAGACTCATTCAGTTGAAATTTTGTCGAAAAGTTTGGGGTAGTAGAATAGACATAAATTGAGAAACTGCTCAAAGGTTTCCCATCATTAGAATATACTGATATAGGTTCGACTGAATGACTCAACAAGCTTTTATAAGGCTAGCTCAAAATCTGAGAATTCAGAATAACATGCCACGACAGCAGAGGAAGGAATTCTGAGAAACAGATAACTAGAAGAAGCAACCACTGTTAAGATTTAGGCATAACAGCTACAGAAAGATTCTCTTGCTACTGAATACAACTCACATTGCTACATTTGCTACCACTCGTGACTTCAGGTTCATCTCCTTCTGTCCACATTACATACTACATATAGGTACATTAAGCAGCTGCGACGCGTTATACTCTCCAACTTTGAAATTATATTATGCCATAGTACATTAACAGTAAGAAGGCCCCTGCACATATCTACCTGCACTTGATTAGACCAGACGAAAATAAATATTGTAGAAAAAAGTTATGCACTCTCACATGTATATGAGACTCATTAAATAGCCCACCTTACTACTAAATGACCATTTAGCATCTATAGGGATATAAAGAGACCAGAAAGTAAATAAAATGGTTATTCTTGTCTGTCCTATCCTCACGCCTCGTAACCATTTTTTTCAATTAATACAACTGGATCCACTCAATGCTAAATTGAAAGTCTGAAATTTTGTCTCAAGTGAAACCAGCTCATAACTTTCACAGGAGGACAGGAGAACTGGAGCCGTATGAAGGGGTACTTAATTCTTGGATGTGATGTGCTATTTGGTAGGAATTATGTACGACCGTCCATACATAAAAGAGCCAAGGAACCTACCACAAGAATGAAAGAAAATAGTTAAATCTTTATTCAGTATTTCTGCTACCAGTCACGTTTGTTGGACACATGCCGACTTGGTCTTTTGCATGCAAAGGCTTAATTAATGACATTATTAATCGATAATTATGTCAACCTATTTTGAAGGAAATACCAAGAACAAAAATAAATCAAGTTCGTTTTGAGTGCATCCAAAATATAAAGTCCATGATCATTAACACTCTGAAATTGTTAATACAGTAAATAGCAATTCCTGTGCTCTAATAACTATCCATATAGGTACATAATCACGATTTATATTGTAGAAAAAAGTATCACAACATTAGTGACATCATATTATGCACTTATAAAGCTTTTAAAGTTACGTTACAGGAAGTGTCCATCGACCATCGACCATCAGTATGTCATTACTATACAACGCAAAACCTAGGTGCATACATACACGCGAAAATAAATTATATAAATATTTATACATATGTTTTGTGCTCATTCAATTCAATGTGTCTGGTCTGAACACATTTGACACTACATAACATATACTTAGGTACAAAATCACAGACTGAATGAGATCAAGGTTGACGGATCAGTAATGCCAAGATATTGGATGCTGAGAATTTCTTTGTGACTGACTAAACACTATAAGTAAACACGTTCAACATTGCGAAAACAAGTTTTTGGGTTGAGGAAGAGTAAGCACATATGCAATATTATTCTTTGGCTAGTCCAATTCTAATAGGGAATTTACTTAATTAAATAAGTAAAATCTTGATTCATATACTACAATTGGATACGCAGTTATTCCTGCACAAATACAATATTTTTCAAAACATCTTATGCAAAAGGAAATCTGATGTTTTTAAAAATAGAGAAGGAATTCACGGATGCAATACAGTCGTGTAATGCAAGTAATGACTTATTACGACTTCATTTTACTCGAAGAAGAATTACGCATTTGTGACGCCGTGCACATTGGAATTACTTCCACTAATTTTTTATTTGGTAGTGTTGTTGTATTTTGTTAGTAAAGGGTTAGGGGTTAGTTTAAATAAATTAAAACCATTGCGTAATGCATACTGATAACGTGTAATTACAATGATGTATATATAAGTACCTACATACTTTGAGAACATAGTCATAATCTCAATGAACTTTGTATGAACTATGAACACGGCCAATGAAAATAACAATCACATTAATCACTTGTATATCATCAAAAACCGAAAGATCTTCCAGTCTAAATTTATTTGAATGCCCATAATATTGTGTCCCTTGATATTATTCAAATATCGAGTGATATATCATTTCATAAACAATTGTTTAAATAATTACATAACGCACGGATTGGCACGTTCGCACTGTGTTTATCATCCCATATCTTTAAATGACGACTAGCTAATTGTAGTGTAGTGCTATCAATAATACCTTTTTAGTCACTATATAATCAATGTTAATCAGTGATTGTGCGTTATGTAAGTTGTATATAATAAACTATATAACAAAATAATTGCATAGGCGTCTCTATGATCATGCCACAGAGCCCGCAGTCCGTAACTCATGACTTCATCGGCCCTTGAACTTATTTTTAGAAATAGTATGAATTCTGCATCTTTAGCTCTCCACAGATCAAAAACAAAACCTCGGATTATATCATCATGGAGAAGACCACCCTCATGACATCAAAACGTTACTGAATATTGAATTGACACGGTTGGTTTGTATTGTATGTATTGTAATAACTTACTTGCATAAGGCTCAATACCTTTACCGCGGATCTTTCCTATAGCTGGATGAGTCAAAATTTTTGACAGGCAAATATTTAGAAAAGTAATTCGTGGTTTTGGGACCAGCTTTCCTGGAGAACACATAAGTGTTCATGAGCGTAAAATGTTTATTTAAAATAGTAGGTTATTTATATATTTATATAACGACGCTTAAGCCAACAGAAAGACCATTCCCTATGAGCATAAAAATGTTATAAGTTGTGAGTAAAAAAGTAAAAATAAACTGATGAAATTTATAATAAAATAGTGTATGATTGAGAGTAGATAATGTTTAAAATAGACTGAAGGAGTGTTTACGTAGGTATAATTACTTAATTGACTTCTAAACAATATTATGCATGTGGGTATGATCTATTATACAAGTAGTGTTTGTGACTGAAGAATGATTCGGGTGAGTTGTATAACGAACGACGAACGAGGTACCTCTGAGCTGGTTGAAGCGAATTCTAAGAATGGGATGGGAACGAAGCCGTGCCCGTACTACGCTGGGAAAAGTAGGAAGGGCGTCGTGAATTGGGCTGTTACCACCACGGGACCACGGCCGTCTAAAGCTCAATCCTACAGTTCAGTGCAGTGCTGCGAGGACTCGTTCCTGTCGGGATTCGCGATCAGTTGTTCGTAGTCGGTCGTTCATATCTGACTGAGCAAGCTCACACGAGTCGAAGAGTCTTGTCTTGCCAGTGCTTTTTACTTAATGCAACACATTCAAGATTAAACAATTAATTTGGAGATTTTGAGAGACGCGACACGTATTTATACGCTCTTGCTGGACAGAGAACATAATTAATAAATAGATCGGGGATCGTGAAATTCGTGAATGAGGCAGCAAGTGCAGTGTAATCTCTGCGTCATCCGTTTGTTGTTGTTTTGTTAACGGCCGTGAAGACAGTAGTAATACACACAGTTACAATGAGTGACCGAGAAGTGGATAGTGTGGATACAATGGTTTGTTTACATATGGAGTCCTTCGACTACATGAGTGATCCTCAGAGAAAACCTTTACTAAAGAAGGGAAGTGGCAATAGTGACTGTGTCAGTACTGCATCAACAATGTCTGTAAATTATATCCCAGGAAAAGAATCTATTTCAAGTGCCTTACAAAATCAAAATGTGAAAGGAGCTGTGGAAATGATAATTAAAGTGTATCGTGCATTTGGTGGTTCTAGTTGTGCAGAAATTCGGACTTTTGTTGATGTTTTTTGTGATAGCATCATTCAGACTCCGACGTTATCTAAAAATCATAATCACGGATACTTTTCTAATGTCGATGTTCTGTCTTGTCCAATTTGTTTTGGAATTCTTGTAGAACCAGTCACAGTTCAGTGTGGACACTCATATTGTCGAAGATGCTTGGAAAAAGAAACTGTTGGGAGTAGTTGTAAACGATGTAGGAGCCCATTTAGTAGTACAGATGTTTCAAGAGGAAAATTAAATGTTCTTTTAGGATCTTTAATTGAGAAATGGTGGTTTAAAGATCTTGAGGCTGCGTCGTATCGGAATGAGGGCAATGTTTTGTTTGACTCCAAACAAGGGCTTTATTCACTTAGCAAATATTCTCAAGCTTTGGATTTAAGTAAGTATTAATTCAAACTCTTAAATGATAATATTGTTGTTTAAGTCTTGTTCTGGATAATTTCCATGTTCAGTTGTCAGTATATATACCAACTCTATCTGCTCCACGGATTCCTTTAACTTGCTAGTTACTAGTTAGTTAACATGGGTTTATTTGCTACTATTTTTAAAATTTGCAATGCAGTCATGTAATAATAGTACGTACAGCAATGATCTAAGATCTAATATTTCCAACAGTTAAATTACAACTGCCCAGTTTTGACTTGAAATTAAGACTACTTATGTACAACGCCGATTTGATCGGTAGTAATATTTGTTGAACAAAATAAATTCAATTATTTTTATGAAGATGCCATAAATTACAATGGATACAACCAATAATTATTCCAATACAGCAGAACATCTAAATTTACGCTTAAAAATTTTTTTTATAAGAGTAGTCCCAAGAATACTAATTCAAAAAATTTAACATGCAAAATAATCAGAAATCAGAATAATAATATTTTATTATTCACAAGAACAAGAGGTTCCTTCCAAAAATGCCCATAGAAAAATGTAAGAAAACGAGAGCCACTAGTCACTACGAACTTTACGTCATGTCAATGCATCGACATAATTAATATCATCGCGATGATGTATTGGCCTATATTGAATGTATTGTTAATGTATTAAAATTTCAATAATCCTATCCTACCCAAATCGATGTGATGCGATGCGTGTTTAGTTTAAGATGAGTTTTATACATTATAAATATGAATGAAAATCAAAAAGATTGCTTTAAGTACAGATACTACATTACATTAGATTACATGGAGTGAAAAAATACATTGAATCTTTATCTTTATTCCGTAAACTAATTTAAATTTAATTTTTAAAATAGACTTTAAAAGGTAGAGATTATTAATTGAACATGACTCAAGAATTAATTTGGAATTCTGAGTCCCCTGCTGCTTCAGAACTCGTTACAACGAGTTCATAGAATATTTTGCAACGAGCTGAATCTGGCTCCAGTAATGTTCTATTAGTATTGACCATTCAATTTCAGTTTTTTATAACAGTTGCAACTTCGCTGAAACTTCACCATTCACTCACGGGCCAAACGGGTCTGTCACCATCATATCAGTCTCGCACTGGCTGCGGTTACATTGTAAATATATCTGAATTAATTCTTATTGTATTGTATCAAGAATTATATAATTAACATGTGACAACAGACTCGAGAATGAAGTTTTGCCCATTGCAATTGCTTATGAAGTTACTCAGTATTTTAAATTACATATTACAAAAATACGCTTCATTAAAAAAAATCACATTTAAATACTAAAATAATAATATTATGTAGGTACCTGACTCAATAATACTGGCGTACCAATTAATACTGTTTTCATTTTCACATTCTATGATTCCATATCAGTGTATTGTAAGCCTGTTGACCTGAAAAATCAGAGCATTGCAATGCATTGGACTTCGATCAACTTTATTTAATGAAAAATTAAACTTTAAATATTGAGTAAATTCATAAGCAGTGGAATGGGCAGCACTTCGTTCTCGTGAAAACCACTCAAAATGAGTTTACAAGTAATTACTATGTGTCTTAGCTAGAATGTTTGAAACAAAATATTGAAATAGTCTCGGTAATAGCTATAACTTGAAGTCGGGTATTTTCAGAAGATCCAAAATATTTCAGCCAAATATGAACCGATTTTTATGCGGTTTGACTTAATCGATGCAGAATGCTAACGTGCATGAAGGGAAAATTCAAAAAGAAAATTGGCTCAATATTTCGAAATTTTAACAAAATGCATATGGAACAGCAATCCAACTAATTTTTACTTCATGCACGTTAGCATTCTGCATCGATTAAGTCAAACCGCATAAAAATCAGTTTATATTTGGCTGAAATATTTTGGATCTTCTGAAAATACCCGAATTCAAGTTATAACTATACCCGGGACTATTTCGAAATTTTGTTTCAAACATTGTAGCTAAGACACATGGTAATTACATCATTTTGAATGCTTTTCTCGACAACGAAGTGCTGCCCATTCCAATTACTTATGAATTTACTTTAATAGGAGTTGATATTTTTACCCTTTCCTGCTGACTCGGAGCCAAAAGGAAAATGTCATGTGAATGAAAAATATTACACTACACGATACATTGTACACATTGATACATCCTGCCTGGCTCCGAGTTGGATAAGAATGACAAATCAATAGAATTAGAATGAAAAGCGCGAACTCTTCCAGTACCGGCGCTGGCTCCGGTGAACTTCGGAGGCAGAGGCGGGCAGCATTTAGAATCGTAGCAGACTTTCGAAATCACCCACTTAACCCACCTAACCCACCTAACTTCTGCCATTGTCATTTGAATGGTAGACTTTTAAATTGATAACTTCAACTGTATGCTCATAATAATATTGAGATTTTGCAAAAATTTAACTTGCTACATTTCGTTAAACACGTTAACATACTCACTACGGTAACTACTAAATAATTAACCACAATATTTTTACCATACACAGCGCAGATTACATTATAATCCGTGGTCATGATTACACGTAATCAATGATTACATGACAATATCCAAAGGGGAAGCGAAGGTTAGCCAAGGCTTAAACCCAAGCTGTAGATCCTGAGGTTGTGTCACTGAGAGTAGTG
>JAQFZE010001112.1:0-19752 GCA_034695245.1 Dicyrtomina saundersi | reverse complement strand
GCCGCATTATCCGGCCCTGAGTACATGCAGACAGATATTGGGATTGGGAGTCTCGAGCGGAGATGTGTGATTTCAGAAATGTAAGAAGAAGGAGAAGATGAAACTGTGTACACCTAATAACTACTGTATATTTTACACACCTTCCAGTCAACTGCGTGATTAGAATTAGGTATAATTATGAACGCAGTACGCACCTATGTTCATCCTCATACCATTCAGCCAGACCGACATTAAGAAAAGGGAATACAGATATGTATGTATGCGAGTTATGTTAAGGAGTAGTGGTAGTGGTAAGGTACGATTTGACTTGTTAACTTATTCCTTGTAAATATTTATATTAGCTGTAGGTTACATTTAAATTCGATATCTTCAGTGATTCACTGTGTCACATCCTCACATCACATCATTGCACTCCTCACGTATATACTGTGTATAGGATCATATCCGCAGCTGCATCTCCTATTTTACCTACTCCAAAAAATCAAAGGGTGCAATAGATTGTGTTGCTCTGCATGTCTGTCACTTTACTCAAGACATTGCGTGTGGATTCTTGATATTTTATTCAAAATCACTCACGATCTCTTGGTGATAAGATACATTTGACCATTGTGGCGGAAACTCGAGGGCTCGAGATGAAATATTCCACAGATTTTTTTTTTGACAATTTAGTGCCTATGTATGATTAAGAAGGCTCGTAAAAAAAATGAAACATCAAATTTTGTGAAGGCTCAGTAGACAACACGACACTGAACTGTATCGTTGTAAATCGTAAGCGCATGCTTTATAGAGAATCACGATAAATTTGGCCATACAGTATCCTGCAATAATGTGTGATGATGATATTGATACTGCGAGTAGGGCTATATGGGGACTACGGCAGCTATATTATGAACTGTTAATATTGTTCTGTAAATAAAGCAGACCTTCTACCGCGTACCGTATGTAGCCAGAAACGCTTCATTTGCATTTATATCTATTTGAGTCCGTCCGGACATCACATCATCATGAGCAGTAAAAAAAAAATATTTTATGGACTTGAATTTTTGCTCATCTTCTCAAAGCCTCAAAAAATAGTTTTGTTGAATCACGAAGATTTATTCAATAGTTTGATGATGAAGGAGTTGAGTCGTTATCAAATTAGAAATAATTGCTCCCTGTGTAAAGTCTCTGTTTGTACTTCACTGTATTCCACTCAACCCTCTGTCTGTACTGTGTCCATCTGTACTGCTCTTCTGTGGCTGAGACGCGCTTTCGTCTACCGAGTTCATAATATGGCATGCAAAAAAAAAGTTTTATGGACTTGACAGAAGTTACTTACTTACATGAATGAGTACAGAGAGAGGGACTCGTAGGTACTACATTGATTTCATTGTACGAAAACAAATCCCACGGGATTGAAACGGGATTTGAAAATGAAGTAGTGTATAACTCCGTATTGACAGGCGTAACAGTAAAATTAAATAATGTCTTCTCTACAAGGCATAAACTCTGTCGACTTACTTGAGTAGAGCGAGAGAGAAAAAAAATCACTAACTAGAATGAATTCTCGACTTTACCGGAGTATTGATTTTGATTTGATTTTTGTTTTGATTTTGAGACATGATTTGAAAATACAGAGAAAAAATATATATGAAGAGGGAAGCTTATGTGGTCGAAGAAGTGAGAGAACGGTTCTTCTCCGTCTACTACTACTACATATATTGCGAGCGAGAGACCGCCTGCTCAAAAATGTACAGATATTTCCTTCCTCATTAAACCACCTAATCGCATCTTCTAGTTCCGAGTGGACTCTAACACGTATATGTGTTTATATATTATATAATTATTTACTGTTTACACGAATCATGTACTGATTCAATGGGATTATATAGAATAAAAGTAGGAGTTAATTATTTGTATGTGTAGCTTTCCGTGCCGTGAGTGCGCAGTGGTCGAAACGAAGAAACTATAAGGAGTCGTAAATAGCTGTCATTAAGTTGAGTACTTACTGATATTTGCATTTTGGACTGAGGCTAAATAGTCGTATATGTCTTTTGAGTATTGGAATTAAATGTGCAACATTTTTTTCTGACTTGGTAAAATCTCAAAACATCTATTCTCGTTTAATCAATTGTTGTATATTTTATATATGATTCATGGCTAGAATTCGAATATTTCATTTGTCCGCTGTTTTCCCCTCAAAAAGTAATCAAGTCAATTTGAATGCATGAGCTTTCCAGAGGCGGAAGCTATGTACTTACGGGAGGAAACTTACATTAATATTTAAATAATCCCGTAAATTTTAACTTTATGGATTTTCAAACCATCATCTTTTATGCTAATGTGATATTGCCATTTTTATTAAACCTGTTTTTATAATATTCTTTTAACTCAACTTCATGAATGTTCTTCATTCATTTGTTTCTCAATCTGGATTCCTCATTAGGCACTTTACATTTATATCATTGGAGGTAAATTTTTTTTAAGTAATCTTTATAAGCCTTCTATGGTAGTTGATCCGGGTCCTATATCTAAGGGATGCATTAGAATTATTATTGTTGTTGCAGCATAATTATACTCAAAGGAGATAAAGAGGGCGGTAACTTGGTTGTTCGTTGTTGGTAGATATATATGTCATGTAGTATGATAGCCAGGTCCATAGAACAATAGCAATTATCGATTCTCAAAATTCTTGATCGAACGCTCTCCGTTGTTGTCACCTATTGGAAGTAATTGCACATCAATTCTTCACCATCCAGACTTTTGACTTGAATTATGAATGAAATATTTTTCCAGTTCTCTTGTGTGTAGATTCTTGTAATGTGAAGGTACAACGCCGTTATTAAGTCATAATTAATCATGAAGGCTAGTAGTTCCGCTGATGGAAGCTGTCAGTCATTATCTAATATATAGAGACCTAACGATAATTTCTTTTCCACCTTACTGCATACTGCATAGCCTATGCATCTCTCTTCGTTGCATATTTTACCTGAAGGAAATTGTTAGTTCGTCTTTTCGTTTCCTACTATATCTTCCCTATACCTTTCCCCTTTAATCTCCATATGGTTTCTTCCACATTTTCAAAAAACAAAAAAAAAGGTTCTCCATCTCCAAACACAGACAGTATACAGACACAAAAATCGACAAAATGAACCTTTTAGTAATGTGTGATGATGATGATGATCAGACGAAATGAACGCTTAATTTTTATTTTATAGATTTCTTTCGAGATAGTAGAATCATAATACATACTCCTGTGACATTCTAATTACAAGGTGAATTTGAGACGGCAATATTTTTATTTACTCAAAACGTTTTCCAATTTTCAAATTTATTTCCATGTAAATACCTATACGACACAAATCAAAAATTATGGGAAATTCAAAATGCCTGATCAAGAGTGAAATTGGGAATGGGAAGGAAATGAATGCACTTTTTTTTACATTGTATTTTTTTTTACTCTGTCTGTTGCTCAACGATGACGACTGGAAGCTGATGGCTGATGATTGTTGACGATGGGAAGTGTCCTAGCGCACTCTTTTCTATCTACTGGCACTGGTCTATATACCTACACTACATTGGCTACGAAACGTTTAACTCCGGTACGTGACATCACGAGTTTTCCCTGGATACACGTACATGATGATTTCGTTTTTGCCAGTCGTCATCCTCATCTCTTACTTTGTTTTTTTTTCTCCTTCTTGTGTCTTGTTGTTACATTATGAAGTTGCGACGATGGAAGTCGGGGCTCGGAGATTGGAAATTATAAGGATTGTAAAGTACCGCCAAGAATAACGAGATGAGATTTGAGTATGTGCAAGTGCATATAGGTATAGGTATAGGGAGGTTGTGAAACTTTACTGTGACCAGTGTTCAGTATACCATAGGACCAGGACCAGGGGTGTGGCAGAATGTGTCTTGGAATTTGTTGGATGTAGAGCTTTGCGTTTACCGTCCAACACACAGAGGAGAGAGAGATGATTGTGTGTAAAAGCTCATCCATTCCATAATTCTGAGCTATAAAAGAGACGAGACCTACTGTTCTGTTTTGTTTCCTCCGTCTAATCCTATAAGCGTCTCATTCTGGATGGACTTGATTACCTCTTTTTTTTTACACTTAATGGATGTCTGTTCTGTTCTTGTACAGAGCTCGGGAAGTAGTAATATCAGAGGAAAACTGAAGAGTTACTACTCAGCCCTTGAGGCTCCAAATATTATACTCGAAATGGCTCTTTCTCACTCATACAGAGAGTATCGTGATTTTTTTTTGGTTTTGTTTTTAGAAAGAAATTGATTGTACATCATACGCTATATTCCATACGTTCATACCTACATAGTATATTTTTCGCTTCATAATCTACAAGAAAAGAAACACTTTCATAGTAAAGTATAAGGAAGGACTTTTTAGATGGTGAGCCCTGCTCCTGATCCAGACATAATAGTAAAAAAAAGAGTCAAGTATCACATCTCGTGAACCTTAATAAAGTTCTTTTGATCAAACTATCAAAAGCTTGAGAACATCAAAATTTAAGGTAGAACACAAGACTCATCTTGATTTCAACTTGATGATTATGGGCTTGTTAATGGTCTAGAACAAGGATGATTTACCGTCGGGCGAAATAAAAGTGAAAAACAATTTCAAGTCTCACATCTCTCAAGCTATAGGCGGCCCGGGCTTCACTATTATGTAGTAGAATAGTGAGTCAGTCAGCTTATAAATAATATATGTGGCTACATACGTATTATTATTGGCCGACCGGAGCGGAGTAGGAAACGGAGCCCGAGACGCCCAAGAAATTCTAATCAAACTCTCAGCTCAATGATTCCATGCAATATGTTTTATTATAGGGACTCTCAATAAATGTATTTTATGTATTGAATTAATTTTGTGAAAATATCAAACGTCAATGGGTATATGAAAATAGGAGGGACGTCTCTCTGCTGCCTGTCAGTCAATGTACCTGTTAAGTGCCAGTAATACGCCAAAATATTTACACATATTTGTATGTAGTTTAAAATTTGACTTTGGTCTGATTGTCAGATTTGATTCTGATTATTGAAATATGGATTACTACCTACATATAGAAGAACCCGTCCGAGTCACAGTACCTAAGATCCTTGACTGTTTTGGTTTTGGGCTTCACACTGCATGGCTATCGTACTCATCGGTTTTGCATGTGGAATAGACGTCACTTGCGTAACGCACACTCTCCCAAACGTTGAATTAAAAAATGTGAAAATGTGTGCTATTAAGATAAGAAAGACCTGATGTTAGAATACTGTTGGAATTTAGTACGGTTGTGGTTTGGAGTGTACGGTGTATTGGACTGTGTATATAGCTACAACCTACAACTATCTGTCATATAATCAGCTCTTGTGTTTCAATTTTACCTTCGACGATAACCCTTCATGTGTGTTCATTAGACTCAAAGTCGAACTAACGAGTCTGACGTGCATGTGGACAGAGTCTGAGATGTTATGGGTACTCTCTCGACAACTACATTACGTGTTTCTGAGCTCAATTCTGTCGGTTTTGAGTTGGACCAGTACCAGTGAAAAGAAAAATAAGGAAAAAAAGGGTTAAAAAACGATGATGGGCTTCTCCTCCCTGAGACGGTCTCTCGTCGTCCATGGAAATGGAGGAGTCACTCAGTCATCCAGAAAGCTATGTGTGCGACTGAGTGGGGAAGCTTTAATGGTTAATAGATTAGAGAAGAGAAAGACGGCTCATGCCACTCATTAGCCAATAACGATGATGTGCCGCAACACACAGCGCGTTTAAAGTAGCTTCACACTTTTCACAGAATGACAGGTAATTCCAAAATGTCGACTAACTATCCACTGAAGAAAAAAATATATAAACTTTTTTTTCTTGTGTATAGTTCCATTACATAAAAAGATGGTGAAATAAGGACAGAGAAAAAAAAATACCTAGAAGATATAAAGCACTATACTACATATACTACATGACTACCCGACAGAGGAGTAAAGTGTGTACCGAACCAGTAAATTGTAGTTTGGAAACAATAGACTTTTATGATGTTGCGTATTCTATTATTATTACAAACTATTATTAATGATTTCTTGAAGGGGGTTCGATCTGACGATGAGAGGAATTCTTTGAGAGATGAACAACAAGGGAAAATGGCTTCCAGCTAATTATACATTTTACATAGTGAGGGAGATAACGTAGTCAGGACCTGCCTCCCTCGCCGTTTTTATTCTTAACTCCAATTTAGCCCATAAATATATACCTAACCTAAAGTTTTTTATGGGCTCATCCAGACGCACTGGTACAGGTACTGGTACTGGTACTGGTCCTGGTCCTACCAACGTACAGATAGAATTGATTGGTTGCTTCTTGTTCTGTGGCATTTACATGTGTGTAGTAGATATGTATATTTTTTTATGATGCCGTTTGGCAAAAGGATCTGTAAATACAGTGGAGTGGGCATGTGGCTTGGGATCTTTGAATAATTATATAAAACAAAATGATTTTATCGTTTTTTAAACTGGGCGGACTGGTGGTGAAATTACTATTGTAAATGCGATTAGTTGTGGGGATTTAAATCTCCAGTTTTTTTTTTATATAATTATTAGGACTGGGACGAAGCATATTTAAAGAGGAAAGAGCTCTCTATTCCTCCAGCTACACGGTCAGATTAGCTTGAGCATATTATTATGTTTATTATTAAGAGGGCCTCTCATTATACTATTATGTAGCTCCCAGTCCTCCCTCAACGAGATCTATCTGTCTGTGTACAATGGAATGGGAGAGCTATTCAAGCTAAACCCGTCTTCCTGCGCCTGCAAGAGAGACCCATGTCGATACATTTTGAGGCCGTGTGGTTCCAAGGAATTCATTTCAAAGCCTTTTTTGATTGGCCAATAACAGACTTTGATAAGATTTTTTTGATCTCTGTCAGTGCATAATTACGATTGCAAGCCGTTCTAGAGATTTGTTGGTTGTAAAGATTGTGGAGTTCTTCTTATATTACACAAAATAAAATGTTGACTGTTTTTTTTTCGCCTGTAAAGTTGCATTTGTTTGTGGAAATGTTAAAAAAAGTTGTTGTATGCGTTGCTGCTGCTGTGGGTGTGGGTTATGCCTTGTTCTCGTACATAATACTTGTGTAGGTGCCTATAGTAGTAGGTACGGTATAGTCATACACCTGGCTTCATATGCAATATGTGTGAAGCATACGCCGTGTAATCAAGGCCATAAAATCGAATATTATTCTCCCTGCATTCCGACATATTTACGACCACGATGATGAGATGAGGTGAATCACCGGGGATTGGGAGCTAATTCAAGAATAAACAGTGATCATAAGTATACGGCCGTTCATGCTGATGTAGATGTTGTTGTCATCGTCGTCGTCTCCTCTTGTCTGGATATTTGACTTGTGACTAGTGACTGTAGGTTTCTGTATAATTTGGACAAGCACAATCAAAATCCAATTCTTTTGGCTATTTCGCTATTTGTCCTATGCCTGTATTGTGCATCACACAAACGTAGGTACTTTTCGAAATAGGTGCTCATAATAATGGTGTTGTTGTCGTTGTCAGTCTGAAAGGTTGTTATTTTTAAACCTTTATGTGTAGAACGGTAGAGAAGTACCTACCTAGGTGTTATGTAGGTACTCGTCGTCAGTTCTCTTTCATTTTCCATGCACTTTTAGCTACTATAAGTTTTACGGTATACATACATACTGCAATTGCATAGCGCTTCGTCAGATAGAAACATTTCCCGTAAAAGAGACAGAGAGAGAGAGAGAAAAACGGGAAAAAATTGATGTAGAATGAAAAGAAGACGGTAAAAATCTGAGAACTGTATCACACAATACTATATATACTCATGTATGCAATTATATATTTAATTCAGAGTACACATTTCAACAATGTTTCCCACGAAAGGAACGAAACCTATCATCAGCATTAGGAACACATTTACACCGGGAAGAGAGGCAAACAAGGTAGGAATGCCAATGTTCACTTAATGATTCCTCATGTGCTTCATTAAGTAGGAAGTAGTATGTAGTATATAGTTATAGTATGGAGGTACAGAGTATAGTAGTTCGTCTTCGTACTTAAGGAGAATGTCATTAGAATTAGAATGTACAGCTACTACAGTTTACCTCTGACTCGGCTCATGGAGTCCTGTCTGTGCGATTCAAGTGCATAACCAACCGGAAAAAAGTAAGAGTTACGGTCCAGAGTCCAGACAAACTTTACTCGAGAATACTGTATATAATTAGAATCTATACAGAGACTTTATGAATGAGTTCGGCCGGCCTGAGTGAGCATTAAAAATCCCATTAAATACGATGACGAATTTATGATTCCTTCTCCGCTCTCCTTGTCCACCTACACAGTCACTTCCATATCTTATTCCTTTGTGACTCTGCTCTGAGACGGAGGATCATTCAGATGATCCACTGCACGGCACCCTCATCCAAGTAAATGTAGTAGGTAGCTTCATCAGAGGCGAAGTAGAGTGGAGGCCGGCAGAACCTGCAGACTCTCCGCACGAGTCCTTCATCCAAACAATCTCATCATAGTCTTCTTTCTTTCTTATCTTGTGCATCTTTTTCCATGGAAAGTATTCAATATTTTTCAAACGCATAGTTATTAAGTACATTGTGTTCAAATCCTAAGCGTCCTTCCTTTATATGATTTCTTAAAATTATCCCTAAATACAAATACTGATAATGGAGGAAGAAAACCTACACAATAAACCCGGCGGACAAACAGGAAATAAATTTACTGCACAGGACTGTCAAAGTCATAAGAGTAGATTATCAAAAGGTTTGAAATGCCAAGAGATGTTAGACGCTATGTCAAGAAAACTTCAAGCTTCCGTATCACGGGCTCATTCACAAGTGGATATCAGTGAGTTGTCGGGACGAAGTACCTATACCTACCACAGCATGACTTGAATAGAAAGAGCAAGACACCTGACGCGGGGGCTGACGGCTGACGAGGCCTCTGCCTCTGTTTCGTTTCTATTTATTTCCCCCTCTAAAACTTTTCACAGTTCATTCGGGCCGCAAGTTCAAAAGCACTTGGGCACTTGCATTCCCACAAAATTTTACAATATTACTCTCTGAATGCTTCTGCTTCTTGGTCAAAACCAAAACACCAAAATATTGTCCATTGGACTGTGGGGAATTGGATAATTCTTGGGTATGCGGGGTGGATGAGTGAAAGTACTACTAAATAATAAGATTGGGAGGTAGTGTTCGTGTTCAGGTCTGAATGGTATTAAATCTTGAATGAGAAAATTAACTACGTCTGACTGACTAGTGAGTGAGTTTGGGGAGTTGAAGTAATCAGATTATTTTTCTGGGGAAGTCAATACTATATTACGTACTCAAAACGAAATATCACGGAGATGTTACATATATCATTAAGTTTATGCAATGATAAATTACAAGGTATGTCACACACAAAAAAAACTAAAAAACTATTGTATGCAAGTTTTTATCCTTGTTTCGTGAAGTCAGCTCTTAAGCATACAGTGTACGTGCTTGAGCTTACAGATTTTGAACATTACGGAGGTAGGTAGGTAGGTTGGTATACATATATATATATATTATTATTAATGTGTTTGTAGGATAATCCTTATCACTCTTTCCTCAAAATTTTCATGAAATGAAAAGAGAGAGATGATTTTGTACTTTTGTTTTACATGTTTTTGAGAGATGTTTTTTTTTCATTTTTGCATTTATTGTTATTGTAGGAACTAATGCCCCATCCCAAATTTTCCGGAGAAGCCCCATGGAAAGTTCCAATGGACACTGGTCTCCAAGGGGATGTCTGGCTGTTTCTCGCACTTACCACACTAGCCACCACACCACGACTACTAGAGCGAAATGTTCCTTTTGACCAGACATTTGAGCATGGCTATTGCGGTATCTTCAGGTAATTTTTATTCTTCACAATAGTATAATTTGTGTGCCTGATAAATGATTCCGATTGCATACACACGACATATTACTATTACACAACACCATCTCCTCCTCGTAACTGCACTATCTGGTTCTCGTATCACATTTTTGAGTCAATATATATCTATATTATGGGATGAGATAGGCTCCGCATCATATTAATTTTTTTTTCCCGTACATGTAATTCAAGCTCACTCAGTGAAAACAAGTCTCCTCTCTCTCTCTCCCAGAGTACCTGTTCTCCACGGCTTAGAACAATTTACACTTTGGGATTTATTATCATCAAGAACATTTTCAGGATGATCATAAAGGCCAAGTGATGACTTTGAAGTGCACGTACTCCTCCGGTAATTTATTTAACATGCTCATACCTACCCCTGCTCATAGACTTGTGAATTCTTCATAGAGAAAGAAATAATAATCGTTAAATAGATAAAGGCAGATTGAAAACGTTGAAATATCATTATTATAAATATTATAGTGCATGCAATTTAGAGAGTCAAGGAATCCTCAATTGCTTTATTATTTGTCTGGTTTTTTCCCTTATCCATCAGTCTACCAAGTTTTTCATAATTTTGTACGAATTTTTTGAATATATAACAGCCAACCAACCTACTATTTACTTTGTCCTCTTTGTTTTTTAAATAGGCGGCATATATCTATTAAAACATGATAATTACCTACATGTAAATAAGAAGAAGAAAAAAAATCACTGCGTTTTTTTGTTATTGTGTCCAATAAATAATGATGGTGCATTCGTGTTCGTATAAAATAATTATTATTTTTGAATATTAAAAAAAAAAGTTTTAGTCACCAATCCATTGATAATTGATCATCGCTCATGGGCGAATATTTTTAGCTTTAACTTGAATATTTATAATATTCTTTTACCTTATAGCTCAAGCTAAAGCTTTTGAATAGGTTCAGGTATTTAGAACTGGTCGAGTTGAATGAACAATTATGAATCATTATAAAGTCAAACTTGAGATGGGGAAAAAAATCATATTGTCTCGCAAAGAATCTGTGTCTTGAAGCTCGAGTGTCTAAAAGAGAGGATTGAAATTTCAAAGGAAATTTCTTGTTTTGTTATGGTCATGGCCTAAACATTTTTGTTGAGGATTAGCTTTAAGAATTAAAAACAATGGTCAAGTCAAAATCTCCTCCCATGAAGTAATATTATAATGAATTAATTTCCATTACCGTTCCAACAATGGGAAGTTCGAGTGACTCAAAGACCTGAATTCTCAGCTGAGATTATCAGCACTAGACTATAGGGTGGAATATGCATAGACAGCGGCGAATGTGGAATGGGAGAGAGAGAGAGACTTCGTGGGCACGGTAAAAATTATGCTAAATTATATTATCGTTGATTTAAGAACTTAAGCGTTTTTTTGTATAGTTTATATGCTAATGATGCACGCGGGTAGAGAGAAAAGAAAAAAAGAAGGTTCAAATTAAAACGAAACATGGCGTAAAATCATAAACTCCTTGCCTAATTCTCATAATTCCTCTTGTCCCTTGTAATTACATAGTGGGCCTAGATTTTTGAATTTTTGCGACGTGATCATTTCTTCCCCATATTATTATGACGTACCCGAGTAACCCTTTTTTTCTTCATTTTCCCCCCATATATATATATTTGAGTTTGGACTTGACAGAGATGCGATGGGAGATAAATAGTGCCCATAGTTTTTGTACTATTGATTTATGTCATTCACGTTCAAAAATAAGACCACTTTGTTTCCAATTTTCCAATGCGGAATATGGAGCTATGCTACACTTAAAAGGAAGAATTATAATTTATATTATAACCAATTGTAGTTATTTCAAAATATGAAGCATAAGGGTTCAAGGATTTTAGTCATGTGTGCAATTTAGTCTAAAACAATAAAGGAGGAAAAGGAAATACATATAATGTTCTAAATAAGTTCTCTCTCAGCATTTTGCAAAGTAAATCTTATAATTAAGAGGAGGGAGGTGAAAGTATACAGCTCTGAAAGATGAGATCGCATTACTGTTACTCTTACTACGATATAGACGGAGTTCAAATTTATGACAAGGGCAAACATATTGTGTGATCTTAATACATCTTTACGGTTTAACTGCAAGCTTTAGGAATTTTTGACTCATGCCCAATGTATTTCCGTATATGGTGAAGAGAGAAGATCTTGAGGAATAAGTGATAGTGCTAATAAATAGTATGCGTGTGCATTGAGATTGTGTTTGTAGTAATGTAGGTGATGTGTTGTGATATCCTTCTAAAATGCTTTATCTACTCCATTATACAGGTTTCGATTTTGGCAGTTTGGGACTTGGGTTGAGATCTGTGTTGATGACAGAATACCCACGTGTCGAGGCCGTCCTATTGGTCTATGTACTACAGATCCAGGTCATATTGAGTTCTGGCCAGCTCTACTTGAAAAAGCATATGCCAAGTAAGCACTATTTTGCATGTGACTCCAATCCATTATAATTTGTCTTGAAGGTTTATATTTTTTTTTATTTTGTACTCTGGGGAGTGTCTCTCGTATGGTGGACAATGTTTTAAAATAATTTGTTAAGCTTTCATGAGTAAATCTTTTTAGGCATTATTTATTAATGTTTTCTTAGGGGGTTTCAAATCGTGAAGAAAAACAATTAGTTTCATGTCAAAATTGAAATTAGGATGCAGTTGCAGGTACAAATCAAATCAGAGTTTTCGCTATGATTAGAAACGGAATCGTTAAAAAAATATTCAGGTTATAATCATCTACGCAGCTATACGTACTAGGTAGGTACTTTGTTGAAATAATTGTCATGATTGTTCCTTCCACAATCTCATGATGACGTGTGAAAATCATAAATTGTAAAATGATCATAAGAACTTTAAAAAAAACTAAATGATTGTATCAATTTTAAGATTTGAAAAAAATCATTTGATTTTAACAAACATATTTGTCTTGACAGTGTGGATGTAGAGAAATTGCAGAGTCGTGATAGTAAGTCAGGAGTGTTTTGAAGTGACTGGAAAATTATTGTAACGCATAATAGAATTAATTCAAATTGAAATAGGGATTGCCTCGCCGCGTAGGTATGTATAGTGAACTCGACGTGGTATTAATGCACGTACTAACTCGATTAATTCAAGTTCGTTCAGCCCTTCACATCCAATACTCGGCAACAACTAAATTCACTGAGTCGAGTGTGGAAACGAGTCGCCGTTATGTAAAAACAGTGTTATCCACTTCTAATAATCATTATAAGTAACAAGACAATGTACAAAAAAAATTGTTTTTTAATACGCACATAACGAGTAATAAAGCTAGATCTGATGTGTAATCTTTATCAACATTAACCGCGTTAGTTTTGATGAGATGTATGTATGTAATTATACCGGTTTCCCAGTTCATCTATAGCTATTTACATAAATGAGCTTAACACGATGTTTTAGTTTTTGTTGACAGATTATATTCTCTTGAGTCAATATAATTAATTATACTGCATGTACGATAGTGCCCAACCACTTGACTCATCATCAATTTAAGTAGATACTTTACTACTCGCTAATTATTGCTCTTCTAATGTTTTAACTGTGTGCAGACTGTATGGATCCTACGATAAAATGCATGAGACTGGAAGTGGGGCTCGGGCTTTACAAGACTTAACAGGAGGGATTGTCCAGAGTTTTGGTCTAGGGTCACAAGATAGGTACCTGACGTATCAAGTCCTCAATTCGGCCGTCCCGCGCTCCACACTTATAGTCGCTTCTATTTTACCCGTAAGTTGTATTTTATTTGTATTTGTGCCTTTGTGTGTGGCATTGGGTGGAGGTGGGAGAAGTCCTCAGTTCATCAGTCTAGTTTTTTAAAATTTTTAGTGAGTACAAAAATGAGGTAATAAGGATGTGTTATTATTGGGGAGGGGGAAATTGTTTGAGAAGATGAGAGTTACCTCAACCGGATTACAAGACGTTCAGTTTAAGCATTTAGTTTGTTGTAGTAGGAAGTTTAAATTTGAATTACCATCGTTTTGGAGGGACATTATTTGATTGTTTGAAAATAAATATCCTCGTTTACATACTTGAATGGAGGATCAACATAGGGCAGGCTGCACAAGAAACAAAGAATGAAGGATCAAGTTAGATTAGTCAATGATAAACTGGGTATAGTATGTAAATAAGCGTACGCTGTTTGTTGTGCTCGGAGACGGAGAGTCATATTTGTTTATTACTTTGCAGGATCGTGAAAGACGAGCCCTAAAGCTACGACATGGTTTGATCACCCATTCAGCGTACGACGTGACCGGCTTAGCCCGTGTACGTGACACCGGCACCGGTAACTCAACTATTGGAGAAACTCCATTAGTTCGATTACGTGGTCCGTGGGGCAGGGGTCATTGGGTTGGTCCGTGGTCAGAACGATCCATTGAATGGGAAGCTTTACCTGAGAGGGACAAAGAAGTCCTGTCTGTTCGAACGAGGGCAGACGGAGAATTTTGGTGAGTTAAATTAATGTTCTTTCTTTTTATTTCATAATTTATGTAGACACCTTCCCTGCTTACATTTTATTTCCCAAATGCCGACCATCTTTTCTTCTGTGATCGTTGGGAGAGAGCAATATTGTATTCAAGAAATCTGAGCATGCAGACATGCGTGACAACGAATGAAAGTTATAGGAATAAGTGTTGATTTTCAAGTATTATTCAATAAACATAGGATGTCATTTGTTGACTTTGCCCGAAACTTCACGCATCTTGAGTTAGTGCATGTGGGACCTGACGACTGGTTACAAGAACCTGCCCTTCAGCCAAGGAAACCCTGGAGAGCAGTTCTAGCCAAAAGACGTTGGCGGCGTGGGTATAATGCGGGTGGTGGACCTGAATATATTGGTTAGTTGCTTTGTATGAAATTCGATTTTGCTTTGTACCATCACACAGTTCAATAAATTTTCATGATTGAGTGTTTTGTAGCCGTCTATTTCACATTACCTTCTAATATAAAATTGGGATTCTAATGCACTTTATTTTTTTTTGTAGAAACGACTGCCATGAATCCCCAGTTTGTTGTACAAATTCCTCGTGGGGCAGCCAGCAAGTGCCATGTAGTCGTAGCTGTTACACAACAGTACGGGGAAACCTCAAGCATGGCCAGTACGCAGGGAAGTCTCAATAGTAATAATAAAGAGTCAAAATCTGGGAAGCCTTCGTTTCACGCCATAGGTTTCGCCGTTTATGAAGCTCGTCCGAACACGAATAGAATCACAACAAGCTTTGTTACCGAGAACGTAAGTTCAGTTTGCAAATACTCATTACACTTTAGTGTATGTTTTTTTATTTCTTTGTCTGAATGTGATCTAAATTAATAGTTTTTAAGGCTGTCAAACAATTTAAATATTTTTAATTAATGATTGAAATTTCCTAAATAGCGTCCTCTTGACGTCACTCAGCATTCTGTATCTCGTGAGGTAGCCACGTTTTTTGCTCTACCACCAGGAGAATACGTGATCATTCCACAAACAAAGTCACCTAACTGTGAAGCAAAGTTTCTTTTGAGAATTCTTACAGATGAACAAAGTTCAGTTTGGTAAGGTTCTACTGTTTTTAATTCATTTACAGGGAGTTTTCAGAATTAAATAGGTCATTTGTTTTTGCGAAAAATATAAAAATTATTAACTTGATCTAAATTCTACTTTATAACATATGCATTTTGCTTTTATTTTAGGGAAGTCAATGAAGACAATATGCTGTACCGGAACTTTACCGTGGAAAGTTTTGATAATAATCTAACATCGGTATGAATAATTATTAATTTATTTCTTTACCTCAAAAATTATTAGGAGAAAAAATCCAACGCAATAAATTAATTATTTAATAACTCTTACGCTGAATGTCCTAGACTGAATGCCGAAATATTATGGTTCGTTGGGGTACACGACTTCCACCAGAAATTGATGCTGCTCAATTCAGACGACTTCTAAAGCACAATTGGAAAGGTAATTGGTCGACTACATATATTTTATATGATTGAATTCACCTAATGAAATTGGGGTGAGACGAGATGACGCTAGGTTTAGCAATTAAAAAATTCTACAATATAAGTTAGGTACCTCCCAGACTTACCTACTATACTTAATGTGAGTCTACTCATAGCCCCACGTCGAATGCCTCCCTTTGGTGAACTTTGCAGTATTACATTTCACTAGTGTTTGGCTAGTAAAGAAACCAATACAATACAATGCATTAAAAGTAAATATTATATTCATATATTTTTCTAGCTTGGATGTGGTCGAAACCGACTTTGGAGCTATGCAAAAGCCTGATTATGTTACGAGACTCAAATATTAGCGGTCGCCTGTCGATGAAAGATTTACCAGCTCTTTTAAATATGCTTTTATTCTGGAAGGTATGCAACCATTAATTTTTACTTCGCATTTAGATTAAATGGGCAGAACCTTGTAGGTTCTTAATTTCTGCGTAACACTAATTCCTCGTGCTGAATGTTTAAGTTCACTGGTGCTTGTCTAATATTTTCGGGATCATGTTTTTTAATATTAACGTTTTATTTGATTGAATAGGCGGCCTTCCAAAAATGGGACAGAGGGAAACATGGAAAAACCAGCAGCTACCACCTTCGAGCTATGCTGTGGGAAGCAGGAGTGGGAGTTTCGAACAAAGTTCTAGAGTGTTTAGTTCTTAGGTTTGCTCGGGATGCCATTTTGACATCAGAAGCCTTTGTTTTGGCAATGTTGAGACTTCATTTAGCCCACGGTAAAACACAGACGAATTGTATTTATTTGATTCCTTATTAATGACGTGAATTAGGCATAGTTAGAGATATATTATGGTTTATAAATAAACATACTCGTGAAAATTTGATGTGGTTGTCGTTATTATTCTAGAGAGACATCATGCGCTCGATACAAAAACTAAGTCCAATCCGTTATCCATTGAAGAGGTAATTATATATTAATCTTATTTTTGAAAAGTTAAAGAATAATTTCAACTGAGCAAAAATGTCAAAATTTCTATTCCATAATTTTCAGATGATCCTGATGACCATTTATTCGTAATTACACACTATACATGTGGAGATGCATGGAAGTTTTTAATACGAGTTAGCAGCGTTTCTATGAAACGATGCAGTATAGTCAAGAGAACACGGAATGAAGACCAAGAAGACATCTAGAGAAAAGTATATGTTTGCCACGATAAGAATGCTAGAAATATTTTTTAAGTCATCTTCTTAAACCCCAGTCACTACGAAATTATTTTAGTCATTACAGACTAAAATAGATATTTATTTGAGAGTGATTTGGTACTTATTCTTTTAAACTAATTGTAAGATCATCGCTGTCATAAAAATGTTTGTTACTAAATAATATTGTGAACAGAATCATATATTTTGTAATTTATTTTCATGTTAAATAATGTTTTATTTATTATTTTTGGATTATATTATAAAATTATGACGTCAGAATTTCATCTGATACTATATAGCTACAATTAAATTAAATTATACGTATATACTTTGAAGCGCAATATTGTATTAATATTTATACTTCCGTATATCGTTTGCTTCACCAGGATTATTATTACTCTTTGATCTGCTCGCTGGAAGCTTACCTTATATGGAACATGAATTACGTATTGTGTTTGACGTGCTTTTAGGATAATATCTGTACTTGATAGCTTTAGACGTAAATAACCAAAAATTTTACTTTACGATATGCTTAAAATAAATTGTGAAAGTAATTAATTAAAATTATAATGATTGAACAAGAACAAAACAGTGTTCATTTATATGAGCCGTGATAAAGGAAGTCAACATTATTGCTTTGTAAACTTTCTGCATCTTGGTTTGCTCGTTTTATTTAGGTATTGTTCAGTTTATTCAGTTATCAGCCTAACTGAAGCTGTCCACCATTTGAACTCAGGCTAAAAATTGGTAACATTAAATTTCATAAATGAATTATGCACGTTGATACGTGGCTCTGTTCAAAAAACATTTTTTATTTGATTTGGTCATGAAATAATACATCACGAAAAACTATGATTGCACTCATTTACTTCCAATCACACACAGAGTATAAGTCATCAAAGTAAACAGTATTTTTTGTTAGCTTCCTCGTAAGTATTTAGGTATTCAAATTCAAAAGGGGGTTTATGACAATTTCGATAATCAAAAAGAATTCATTTGTTGAAACACAACTGAATTTTAAAATAATTCCAATTCATCCTCGTCTTCACCGGATGTCAATCTTAATTCTGAGAGATTACTGGTGGGTGGCGCCGAGCTTTGCGACGGGTTAAATTTCGATGACAAGTATTCCCGAGTATTTTGCACATCTATGAGCGTTGCAATAAGACCTTCCAAATCAGCTAATTCAATTCTGGCTCCCATACATCGTCGGTACTCCACTGATAGTTCCGGTTCCCAAGCTAATACTGTCACAGCCTCGTTCAGCCACTGACGACATTTCTGCAAAATATTTGTATTCAGTACACATTCATTCTTTGAAGACAAAAAATATCTGTAATTTTTAATTTGAGTAATCATGCACTATTTAAGCTTAATTACACTATTTTTAAAACATGCTTTTTAAATTGTATTAAATATCGTCCTCGACTTTGTCGACCACATTGCATTGTAAAATGGAAAGGAATTGCTTACAAGGAGCTCCGCAAGATGAATCTGTGTTGAAATATCTCCGACATTGTGCTTAATTTTGGATAACGTCCCGTACGCAGCCTGAAGCTCGTATAAAATAAGGCCACGCAGGCGGTTTAGACCTATTAAAATCGCATTTTATAATCAGTTAAAGTGTGTAATTTATATTGTAAATAGTTTTGCTTAAGATTACTTTTAATTGTTAGATTTACGAGAATAGACGGTGAGGAATAAACCATCGTTTAAAATGCATAGTGTTCACTCAACGGCTTCAAATTATTCATTTGATTATAATAGGGAGGCAGTAAAAAATTGGATTGGAAATGCTTATGGTTTTGCTTAAATAGAAAGTAAAAATTGAATCGTCTGCGCAGAAATGTATGTAGGTACTTAGCATCAAATTAGTGGTCCCAACTTTCCAACGGTCTAATCCGAGCCATTAAAATATGGTCCGGGGTCTGCCCAGATTCAGGACATTTTTAGGTTTTAATCAAAAATTTGAATGCACAAAATTGTAAAAAACATCGTAATGTTTAACATTTTGTGCACTAAAAATGAATTTTCTGGAACTAATTTATCTGGTCCAAACAAAATTATCTGATCGGGTCTAGTCTGGTCCAAAGACCCGGACTAGACCAGACCATGAAATTGAGACAAGACCAGACCATTGGGACCACTACATCAAATTCAACCTTACAAGGATGCAACCTTCTCATGTCATAGCGCATTTCGTCGGTGAAGAAGAAATTCCGCATCTTTCCAGTATTTTCTAAAAGCAAATCCTCATCTTTCCAAAAATGTTTAAAAGAAAAACCGCATCTTTCCATAGAAATTGCTTAAGAAGTATATTGTGGCACGCTCCAATTCAAAAACAGGTATCTACAGTCAATTGACCTACCCAAGTGTACTACAGCCCTGAAATAGTTTAGTTGCAAATTGCGCCGTTAGTCCTCAGTTAGCAGCCAAATTTTCAAAAGATACGGTTTTGCTTTTAAATATGTTTCAAAAGATGCGGATTTACTTTTAGAAAGTATTGGAAAGATATGGATTTGCTTCTTCACCGACGATATATTGTTTAAGTACTTTTAAAAAATTTTTGCATTTAATAAGCAATATATACATTTACTGGGAGATGCACGGATTTGTATAGCGAACCTAAAATTCTACAGAGGTACTTAT
>JAQFZE010001111.1:0-19766 GCA_034695245.1 Dicyrtomina saundersi | reverse complement strand
CCATGCATTTTATTTCTACATTAGCCATGGGTAGCAAATGTCCTAGGTTTGGGCGTGGGTAGCAAATGTCCTAGGTTAAGGGTAGCAAATGTCCTAGGTTGGGTTTTGGGTAGCAGATGTCCGGGTAGCAAATGTCCGGGTAGCAAATGTCCGGGTAGCAAATGTCCGGGTAGCAATTGTCCGGGTAGCAAATGTCCGTTTACCATTTTCTGTATACCGCCTAAAATCCTTCCTATTTTCCTAAAATAATAGAGCAGGTTCCCCTAGATATTTTTTATCGTACATAATTAATAAAGGGTTTTTAAGTTATTATAAACTTTAAGCATTACTGTCAGTGTTTCTTTTAAATTGTTAAAAAAAAAAGAAACAACTAATGAAAAAGCTGCCGTGTCCGTTTTAGTTTAGTTGTTGTCGCACAATTATGTGCAGTTGTACTGCCTGAAGTTCGTAGTAAACGAATATATTGCGTTATATTACTTTTTGCCCTGTACAGGTTTCTAGACTAGTTTCTTTAAGTATCTTTTTAACACATTTGTTCATCGGATACTTATTTTTCAAAAACACAATAAATCTGTTTAAAAGTAATCTTGACGACATCGGAGGTTTATTTTATCGAATGTTGAATATTCAAAATTATTCGTATATCTAGCAATCACAATAAAATTCATTTTTAGATTTTTGTTAACAGTTTATTGGACAAAATCAGAGACCTATCGATTCGCGACTTCCTATAAAATAGGATATTTTTGCGTATTCTTAATTCCTAGCTATAATATTCGCCTTACTATTTTTTAGTCAAAAAGGCAAAAAAACTTGCCTTCCTATTTTGCCTTCCTACAGTCGCTAAAATTTTCGTCCTTCCTACATCCTAGCCTATTTTATAGGCATATTTTGTAGGTATAGGGGCCCACGTTTGGATCCTGTATATTTTTTGTTCAATAAATAGTTACCCGCTTAATTTTCTCGTATCTGGATTATGATAGTATAACTTTAAATTTAGAATAGTATTTCATTTTTATTGGAAATTATAATTGATAATAATCATACAATTGAGATTTTATTTTATAGTGGTTTCTGGCGATTGATTTATTAGTGTACATACAATACATTTTACATTCTAGTTTTTATGCGTATTGGTTTCTATCTTAATCTTGTCATCATCAAACTGCTTATTAGCTTGTTTTATTGCCAATTACCACTTATGCAAAGTTATTACGAGTTCAGATAATGATTAACGAGCTTACTACTCAAAGTTTATATTACTCAAGACTCGAGTAATTGTATCTTAAGTAGAATATCTATTAACTAGAATATCACAGTGTTCGTATAATAAATCAGGTCCTTTTATGTTGGAAATGCATAAAAATGGTTCGATGGCGTATCGGGACACTTTGTATTTGTAATGATAGTTGATAACATTATTGTAGGAAAAATCTAAAAGCACACTGAGTTTTGCACATCTTCAACAAGTTTTTAACATGCGATTGACACGATTGGTTAATTTGAAAATTGCTATGCTGGATGGTAAGTATATATCCTAGGATCGCATAAAAAAAGCAGTTGGCGAATACAGTCTATTATTACTATTATTATAATAAAGAGCTTCAAAATGATGTATCGTATGTGTTATTCCGTTGAGTAATTTAAAACTCACGTAAATTATGTAAATAGGTAGGAATTATATTATTAGCTTTTTGATCTTTAGGTGTTTGCTCCTTTTCCTTTTCAAAATCTAATGTGTGGTTCAGTATGATTGGAATCATAACATAACCATACATGTCATTGATGCTTGTATTCAAGGTATTGTAGATTATATAATAATCCAATATCCAATATTCCCAATTAAAATAACGAAGGAATCTGAACTGCCGATCTAATGCACCACAGTGACTCCATTGACATATATATGCCACTTACATAGATTCCGTGCATGTGATTGGTTGGCAATTAGGAAATATATTAACTTGGGTGACCTTGAAACCTTGACGTATGTATTTTTTGACACGATATTTAATAATTCTGAACTGAATTAATGACTATTACAGAAAGTCTTCGAGGGGAATCCTTGCAAGCATCCTATTGTCATATTAAAGGATATCGACTATGCAGATCTTCAAACCATCATCACATTTATTTACCATGGTGAAGTTAACATTTCCCAGGATAGAATTAGCAGTATTTTAATGGTGAGATTTGATAACGCTTTTTTATTTCATATTTTCCGTGATTCGTAAATGCCTTACATAAGCAGTTTTCAAATTTTATCATTGTATCAAATAATTGTTTCAACAGACAGCAAATTCATTACAAGTAAAAGGCCTAGCAGAAGTTCCTGCAGGAGATCTTAAGAAACCTATTTTAGCAAGTAGAAAGCGAGACAGGGATATTGAAAGAGGGGATTCATGTCCAGTGCAACCGGTCCAACACGTAGCTACACCGCCACAAACCGCCTCGAACTCATGGAGTGCTACAGAAGAAATAGACGAAAATTCGCCACATGGTGACATTCCACGAAAAAAACTAAAAAAATCTGCTAGTGCCACTGCTACTAGTGGATCCACTTCAGTCAGTACAAACGGTAAGAAATCATGTGAATGCTATCCCTAAATTAAAGACTTTTTGGTCGTTTAGTATAACTCAGGTGTGTTCTGAGGTCTGAGGCTATGTATAATACAGTTTGCAAAACATTAAATAGGAGAGCCGTGTGCAGCCAGTGCATCGTTTGAATCAGGAGTTGGTGCTTCCATGAGCCGTTCAGTTGACGATAGCAGCAATTCAGGAGGCTTGGAAAATCGTATTGAAGTACCACCACGTGCATCGTCCGGGCCTCCTCCACTTCAATCCGTGTCACATCTCCCTGGTAAATCACGAAGCTTAGACCAAATTCATGACCGAGAACCAGTATCGATCGACTCTGAGCTGGTAATATTTTAATTTTTCTTTTGTTTCTGTGCACATTAATGAGGCTTTGACTGAATGATGACGGTGATTGAAGTGCAATCATTACTTTTCTTGTTTAGAGCTCGGGCGGTTTTTCTGAAAATCAAACCTTTGACGAGGCTCAAATGGGACTTCACAGATCAGGTCAGAAGGATTTAATTATTTAATTTTGTTTCTTCATCTAACTGAAAAGTTTAAACCGGTAGGGTTCGCCCAGTTGTTCTGTTCTGGATTCAAATAATTTTTGGATCGAATTTTCTTTGGGCATTTTTTTATTTTCTTGATTTTATAAATCCATTGTACACTTGTGTGAAGAACTTACGAAAATTGGAAATGCATTCAATCCGACACTACGGGTTGTTCGATGTTGAGTCCATGAGGATGAATAATAATTCTTTCATTATACAATTCATGTATTCAAGCCGGCACAATTCCGCAATTTATTTATGTCCAAGCAGGTTTTCTTTTTGTTTTGTAGATAGGTACATCCTTATACTAGTGTACAGTTATAACATAGCTCAGCACAAAAGGGTTTCACATGCATCCGATTCTCTTGGAAATCTATTAAAGTTCTGTTTCAGTAACAGTACATTTAGCTTTACTCTCGGTAAGCGCAGATTCATGCTTGGAGCGTTGTCATTAAAGGTTTCATGATTTCAAATTGGAGGCGCAGGTACTGATTCTGTAGAATGGTATTAATTAGGGAAATTCTTCGTTTGTCAAAATTGTTAAAAGGTAGATTTAATAAAAACTATTAGATCATTAAATGCAGTTGTAGATGGCAGTAATTGAATGTTTAGTTTGACTGACAATATATGAACTCATACTGACGTCCTAAATACTGACAGTCTAAACGATTACGATGTACTAATAACTTGTAAGTCTTTGAAGTAACTTGAGTGTGATAAGATACATACTAAATGTTCCATGTTAAGTTATAGGTGATGAGGGTTGTTTATCTTGAAGTGCTTGTGTCGTTGAGTTTGATTTTGGTCTTGTTTTTTTGAAGATTGAAATTGATTTTAATGCTTTTGTTGTTGGTCAGGCTATGAGCTAGATCTAGCAGACGTGAAGATAGAGGCAGTATCCGATGATGGTGAGATTGAGTTTGAGGATGATGAGGATGAGGATGAAAATTACGGCCATCCTGACAACCTTGATTTAAGTGAACTTCACCAAGCGTACCCCAACATCCCGACTTCATCTTTATTTCACAATCCAGCCCATCAGTTTGCCGCAAGTAAATACCTGTCCTTTTTCATACAACATTCCAAAAAAAATGTCAAACTGACTATGAGCTTTTCAGACGCCATTCAGTATCCATGTCGATCAATCTGTCTAATCGCTTTTCTTATTTTTGCGTCCGAATTTTCGTTCTGTCCTTAATTATTTTATCTGCACTGCACTGCTCTGGTCTTGTACGCTCTTTTTCTTTTATTAATTTGCACCTGTGTGCTTTGGTTACTATTTGGCGTACTACTTGTTCTTGTTAGAAACTACTAGTGCATTAATTGGATTCAGCTCCTCAATCTCTTTGCTTGCATTTTTCAAACTATGATATGCATATGTACAGTCATTTTTCCGTTTTCTTTTTCCCGTAAGTGTTACTTTGGTCTGTAAATTACGGTGTAATATCGACTTTCAGTTTGTTTTGTATTGCTGCATTGTCTTTTCCTGTTGTACTGCAACTTCGGCTTTTTGTCATGTAGGAATTCTCATTTTTCTCTATCTTACTGCACATCGCACGGACTACTATGTACAATGCAAGTTTACTTCGTATTTCGTATATTCATTATTACGTAAAGCTGCTCAATCGAGCTGGTGCTGGTAGCACAGTTAAAGTTGGTCTTTGTGATTTTAGCTTGCGGTTGTATGATTGAAGGTGGAAATGAAAGGGCAAAAAATTAAGAATGATCATTTTTCACTTTATGAATATTTCTGTACTTAAACTCTATGGCTTTTTCTTGAACTAGTGTGGTTCAAGATTGACTGGCTGCTTAATTATATAGTTTGTAAGTTCTAGTGAGATTGAATTGATTATTGAGATAGTGAAAAAGAAAAAGGAGTAATGTGCAGAGCAAAAAAATCGGGGGCTAATATTGTCTTCGGGTATTGTTAAGGTCGTATGAGAAGAAGAGTGAAATATCCGAAGTTTCCTGGTACGGACAATGCTGTGGTTGTAAATACAAAATATGAGCAAGCCATCCAGGATCTTGTGGCTAATCCAGCTTTAACATTTAGAGAAGCAGCCCAACGATACTCTCTGAACGCCAGTTCTGTTTGGTATCACTATCGAATGAAACATGGATACAGACGGAAAGTTGAATATGAATGATGAGAAGTGAGCTGATCAGAGCGACAGCCTAAATGAGTTCTACCTCTAAAAATAAAATCTTTTTAAAATAAATTTAATATATTATATAATGAGATGATTACGAGTGCTGTCATTGTCATTTGTTATCCTACCGCTATATTATATACAGCGAAATAGTTTGTTTTCTCACCATTTGTGCAGTTCATATTATACACAGTTAATTATGTTATGTCATATTATATACAGTACGAGTAATGAAGCGTTATTTTAACTATAATTACATTTATATACAGAATTGCGTGTGTTTAGCTAACACTAATACGTTATTAATGTCCGTACATTACCGTACATTGTACATTGTAATATAATCACTTAATGCCATTTACATATATGGTGCAATTTTTTCATCCAGTCCTTTACAGTACTAGTTTGTTAGAAAATTTTAGAGATAGATAGGTCCTTAAGTAATAGAGGATAATTGTATGTGAGCATGATTGGATCTACTATTTAGATTTTTTAATGAATTTTAAATTACAGTGTCTCTTCATTGTATTTGCCTAGCATTGCATTATATTTTGTAATCAGGTAGCATTTGTGCAAATAATTTTTTACATTACCGACATTTTCATTTATTATTTGACCCTGTTGTTACTGGTACTGCAGGTATGAGGGGAAGGGGATATAGTTTTTGGACATGCACGGAAAATATATATACACGTGTAACAAATAAGAAATAAAACTACCTACATCGTTTATTATAATATAATTTTCATCTGGAGCAAGAAAATATATTCGCAATGTTCAATATAATATTTCTTCGAATTTTTAGAGCTATTATGAGATGATGTACATAAACTATAATTAATGAAAAAGATAATATATAATTAAAATTAATATTTTTCATTTATGTACCTGCTCTTACTCAGCACGACCGAAACTGAAGACCGAACCGATTTTTTGTTTTATTTGTTATTTTTGTTCCTCTCTACTTAGTATATACTATAAAATATAAAATATAGAAACGATTAATTTAATTTCAAGAGAAATCATGCATTTATAAGAACTGAAAACATTAATAACTGAAAGTAAGGATGATAGAATACAATGAAGTAAGAAGCCTGAGCCTTTAGCTATAGCTAAACAATAATTATATACAATTTTCGTAACGTAGGTAGGAACTCACATAAATGTAATTAATAAGGGTACTTACAAATAACAATATTGTAACGAAAAATATTCAAATTACCAATCATCACTTTATTGGTAGTAATTAATTAATTATTATTGTTCACATTCAGTGCGCATAACATAACTGAAAGCTATATAGGAACATATATGTGTAATCATGCTGATGCTGAACATTATTAGGTGTTTACAATTTAGATTTAGCATGATCATAATTAGAGTTCTGTTTTTTAAGAAGTATCCGCTTTTTAAAAATTTCATTGTAATATAAAAACATTTACATCAATATTTAGTTAGTGGTGAGTGATCACCTTTTATTAATAACATTTAAAATGCTTAAAAAAAATCAACACTTAGCGTTTGATTAATAAAGGTTCTGCTAGAAGAGTTTTCATATTCATATTTCATAGTTTGAATAACTTTTGTAAGGAGTTAGAGAATGTTTTCATATATAGTATTTACGAGAATTGTTTGTTCAGATTCAAACGTGTATTTTTTTGTAGGCATGATATACAATTTCGGATTCGGAATTCAATATATATACTAGTAGATTGTAACCGGAATTATTATAATTCGTAGATACGTAAAATATAATTACCTACATTTATTATACCTGTAATAATGATGCGATATGATTGCGTTTCAGTTGGTGCGTTCCAGAACAATACTATTTATTGTTTGTCTTAAATGTGAAGAATATTATTCTAAGTCTTTCCAGTAATTATTTTTAATTTTTAGTGGCTTATGTGAAAACAGGTACCAGTTTAGCAAAAAAAATACAATTGACATTTGACAGAGTTGATCCTCAAGTGGTCATAATCATGTGTATCCGTCGGTCAAAAGAAAATTTGATAATTTTTAATTGTTCACCAAAGTTTAAAAATAAGATTCGTTACGAACGGTTTGTACGAAACGAAAAAAATAAAACCAAGTTTTAACTCCTCGGATACAAAACAAAAACAGAAACAACAAAATGTATCTGTATTTCCAGCTCATTAGTCATTTTCAAACTCCTGGATATCATATTATGCTTACTATAAAAATTAGATTCCTTTATGTTCTAAGTAGTTGTTGCTGCTGTAGGCATACACTATTAAGATTTTCTGTAGGTTTTAATTACACTTGCTAATGGTAACTACTATTACTAGTGATTATTACATGTAATGTGTATGGAATCAAAATGTGAAGAAAAACAGAAACAAGTCTTGCATCTGAAAAGAAAGGTAAGATGTAGTTTAAAGCGAATACAAAAGGCATTCAGTATTTATTGTTGTATGATTTTAATAGCAAATAAATAATTGTATGTTCAACAGATATAATATAAATTATATACTTGCAATTACAACACTGAGAACATGAGTATTATACTTGCTGCCTTGTAATGCTTGTGGTGTAATGTACCTGCTTATGGAATGAATTTATGTAGAATGATGGACAATGGACAAGACTTGTGACGAACTTGCATTTTTAATTTATGTTGTTCGTTTCGGTTATACTTTCATTTTAATTGTAGAATTCCCCTAAAACTGAATTTTCTGTAATTTGTAAATCCAAAACGAATTCAGTTTTTAGAGGGTTTGTTATTATTGTAATTTAGCATTGTAGTAATTGAGGACGTGAGCGCGAGGGCAACTACATAACCACAGACATAAACTGGACTTAATTGACAGCGATTGTGCATATATGAAGGCAGTTAAATTCCAAGAGTTGTTCACTTTATCGCAGAATAAGCGAACTGCATAAAAATCAGAGACAATCCGTTTATAATTACATTCCATAAAAGAGCGTCCTTAGTACATTGCATTGCATTGCATACATTTTGTGTATTTTAATCTCAGAAAGTATCCTTGGTATTTTGTTGTGTGATGTTTGTAATAAACAACTGGTTTTAAATTAATCGATATTATAAATTGTCTCTAAACTTCTATTCAGGATTTAAAGGAAGGCGGGGACGACCGCTGATACGCCAGCCTCGTATAAAGCGTCTGGACAATGAGCCTGGAGGTGAACTATTTATTAGTGAGAGTCCCAGGGAAAGCCATGGTCACGGACACGGAGGAAGTGACGCACTAAAATTAGATTGTGATTCAGATGGCGATGGTAGTAATCTCAACCTGCCAGTGTTGCGTAGAGACAAGAGCCGAGATGAAAATACAGAAGATTCCGTGACCGTTCCTATTGTGACTGTGAGTCACAGCTCACCCACTCCACCATCTAGCCCCATTCAAGAAGATCCTCCAGAGACTTTCTCCGTGTCCAGTTCTAGTACTAAACCCTTCTCCAGCATTGTTGGGACAAGCAACAGTGGGAATGGCCCGAGTCCTCCGTCGGGCAATTCATCCCTTCTCACAGTCCCTAGTGTGGATCAAGTTCAGGAAGTGGTGAGGACGAGCAGCAGTATAGGCTCTACTCTCTCTCCCACCGGAGCTCATCTAGTTAAGCAAATTTCACAACCATTACTCCCGAGTCATACATCTGTACACTCTTCAACGAGCTCAGGGGGTAATCCTGTCATACGACGACAACATTCACAGCCAAACCCAACAACAATTCAACAACATCAACAACCTCACTATCACCATCATCACCATCAGCAGCATCAACAACAGCAATCAACCCCAACAAGACTTGTTCCTCTGTCCTCCCCCAATCCTGTCAAGCGTGGAACTTTCTTTCAAATCTTTCCAGCTGATAACAATCTTTATTCATCTAGTAAAGATGAAGACAATTCCAGTCCCTCGTCTGCCGGCAGTACCATTTTTTTAGACTCCACTTCCCTTATCCAATTTGTTCCCACGGGGGATGGAACCCGTCGCATCACTATCAGCCCTGCTTTCTCCAATTCCAGTCTGAGCAAAGAAGACCAGAAGATTATAGGTTCAAGTAGTACTAGTGCGAGTGGGGACATTAGCCCCGATGTAACTCTAACGCTTAAAGAGGATACGGGGTCCTTTGATTCATCAACAAGCCCTGGCCCAACACTGGATGGTCATAGTCAAGGTCAAACCCTTGTTCATCGAGCTGGACATTGCCCTGCCCTTCGACCTGGTCCAGCCCTAGGCTGTAATTTCTGTTGGAATTCTGTGGATGAGTGTGGTCGGATTCTGAGAAGAAAAACAAAGTATCACTGTCCAGAATGTCATATTAATTTATGTATTGTTCCATGCTTTCAAGAGTATCATGAGAAAACTGATAAAAAAAAAACGAGAATTAAATTGGGCTTACCGAAGCCCAGTTCGATGTGATCCTAATAAAATACTAATATCATCACTAATTATACAACTATACGTACAGGAAACTGTAAGCTACATAGTAGGTATAAATAATATTTAACAATATCCAAACAGTACACTATAAAACTGCATTCCTTATCAATCCTTACTTTTCAAAATATTCGACCGGATATTATAATTATATAAGTGTAATATATTTGCGGGGATTTCGTTCAAAGGATTTTTGTTGTGAATTAAATTATAGTGGCATTTACATACATGTTATCTGTTACGGACTAAGTAATAATTTATACAAAACAAAGATGCTAAATATCCAAAAAAATCAAACCGTGACCCTCTAAAATTAATCATAAAAATATACTACAACAATCAAGTTCACCGTTGACCGCGCCGGGTAAAATCAATTACCTATACCTATATGTATATTTACAATATTATATAATTACCTAACTCGTAAGAATATTACATACAGTACGCTTTGAAAATAAAACTTGATTCTAAAAAAATGTATTTAAATGAACTGCTTGCTTAAAGAAACAATTCATTAAAATACAAAATTCTGTCCTTATAGTTTATGTCATTTCGAGTTCTATATGTGTGTCTTGATGTGGTGTAAGTCGTGTAAGTAGTGTTTAACTATTACTGTATGTGAGCTATATGTACATAATTTGTTAAAATTGAAATTGATATTTATTACCTTTTGTCAAAGCATGTCTCAAAAGCAGCTAAATTACAAAATTTTGAATTTATGGGGATGATTATTATTACGGCGCATAGTATGCGTAGTCACATACTTACAAAAATGTATTTTTTAATAGCGTTACTTCTTGATAATAGATTGATATCCATACAGTACCTTCAATAATAGCTTACATGATCATTTTTCGACGGTATAATTTTGAAATCGATACTGCTGAAGTAATGATTTATGATGTTATTACTACTACTACCATTAACAACTAATTAATTAAACAATGTACATAAATACAAATACTGGCATATAAAAAAAAATTCTCGCATTTAAAACCAAGCTCAGAAGTACCTGTCGCAGACTAATTTAAATTCGTTTAATTACCCTCAAAGGCTACAATTATTGTTATAAGGAAGGAATTGTGTAGTCATTTCAATGTTCGCGATTATTAACAATTAATGAAATAAATAAACATAGAAAAGTGTATCGATATTTATGTAATAGATATCATGTTCAAATGTGGCAGTTTGTATTTTACTTAGAGCAGTTTCAAATTTTAAATTTCCAAACCACATCTTCAAAATATATTCTGTAGTTTGTACGAATTGTAATTATTGTAAGATGATGTATTGTGAAACAAACCAAGATCGCCAATAATGACTTGCATATTTATTTATTTATGCGTGAAAGCTTAATTCTAGTAATGAATATAATAATTACATACTAAATTTTCATACCTCTTGTAGAACCAGTATCAGAAATACCTCCTCATATGTATATTACTAACCATCTTTCAATCCAATTATATAAGTTTCAAAATAAGAAATCAATTAGACATGTGTGATGAGGATCGTTTTCTCTGAATTTATGTATTAATAAAAAATTATTGTGTTGCAATCACGTATTAAAAATTGAAAGTCTGGCCGGTGTTGATACGTGTAACATTAAATCTTATTTTCCTTGATTTCAGTAGACATAGGTAGGTAAAATAAGTACCGATAACCCAAAAACATCCAAAATGTCTTACATGGTTAAAATTAGAAACAAGAAATCAAATGCTACTAGGAAAAAAACCCACCGTTGTAACGGATTAAAAACTTCAGTAAGTTCAAAGTTATTATGATGTTATGTAATAATACCGTTTAATACATACAGCTAAAATAATGCTAAACATATACTTATATCATATAACTTGCTGCACATAATGTGATTCCTGAAATAAAGGTTAAAAAAACGAGTTACTATTTCAAGTACAAGGACTTTAAAAGAAGTAAAAACACATTTTAATATTAGTGTTTAATTTCTAGTTTGGTTTAAAGAGTTATAAGTGCTTAGCCTCTCAAAGATATAATAATATCTGAAATTAAGAAGTAAACTAATAATAAATATGTAGTCAAAAATTTAAATAGGAAACCTACTCATTTAATATATTCAATACAACATCTGACTGCTGTGGAATACTGAATAAAACAGACTTTTAAGCTGAATTTTAAAATAATAATTTTAGTATGTAATAGCAATACAACAACAAAGTGTCACGCGTTGACTACCTAAATAATAAAGATAAACGTGTTTTATCATTGCATATTACTATTGTTATATTATGCAGTAATTTTAATCTTTTAATTTAATTATTTCACATGTGAAAAATACACATCCAAAATTATTATATTATTAATAAACCAAACCGTGCCTTTCTACCCTTATCGATATCGTAATTGTAACCGTAAACGCAAACTTAATTTTAAGAAGAGACAAGAAGAAAAATAATCCTAAAGAAAAATAATGCTGAAAACTAAGCCCAATCTTGATTAAAAACACAAAATAATGTGAAAATAAAATGAAACTGGTTCTGGTATGTGTGTCGTATTAAAGTAATTTAATTAATTAAATAGTTATAGGCGTGAATATTTTGGTATTATACATATTATAGGATAATATAATTATATTTCCTCTGTAAGACTATGTTCGACTCTAAATATAGAATTTATATGTACCTCACTTTCGGTAGACTGTAATAATCATTATAACTAAAGAAAATACATAATTCTATTCTGACAGTACATACATATTTGTATAGGAAATTAAAATAAAGACAAAATGTTTCAAGAAACTATGAAGGTCTCAAACTCATTTTCATATTTAGTTTAATACTTTGTAAACTGCATGTGCGTATAGTCATATATGCAAATGAAGAAAAATACAAATTATTTATTTCATTGAGAATCAATCGGATTTTATTTTTATTATTTATTTTACCTTCTTTTTATTCTTCATGACTCATATATATATATAGGTATGTCATCGGTATGTTATCACTATCGTCAACGAAGTGCAGTGCATACTTGTCACAACTAAATATCCACTGATCTCATTACTATTTAAGTCTAAGTGTAATTTTACTGTATTATTATTGGAGGACTACACTAGGATATTTTTTCTTATTTGCTGCATGAATAACATACCTAACTAGTAAGTTATATTTTTATACAAACGCAAGAAAACAGAAGTAGTAGGAATTAGTTATTGTTAGTTCTAAATTACGCGTTTGTGAGCATAATATTACATAGCTTTTGTAATTTAACGTTACTTACACTTCAATTTTTACTAATCTGTACTTTATATTTTATTTTTACAACTAGTTGCTAGCAGTGAGTGATTGCATTCTAATTACGGCATGCTAGCACAATTAGCATTACTACTGGAAATAAATTTTTTAAACGTTTGTTGAGATTCACAACTTTTTAGTTTGGAACTGTAACTAAACAATTAACAGAGGGATATGAAACAGTACAAAATTAAATGATGACGGATGTCACATATTATCAGGATTATTGAAATACACAGCTAAATTCTTTTTCTTGCGAAATAATATGATATAAGAATGTAACATGATTAAACAGGTATAGGTACTTAAAATACAATAAGCGTAACTCTTACAAAGTCAAAATGGAACTTCTGATACATTACTACAGATCCTACATTTAATGACGTTTTAATGTTGACAGCACTTATTATCTAATTCTGATTTGTGGTTGGAATTTCTAATTTATTCTCAGGATTTTGTTGAGAATATTAGACATAATAATGACATATATATACATAACTACACATAAAGCTAATAGAACCCACAAACTAACTATACGTCTCCGCTCGATTTTGTGGCAATAAATGGTAGGCGTAGGACATGAAACAATACTGTACCGCCATTAGTTGGCCCCACATTAATGGGCCCCGTCATTTATTTTATTGGCCCTCGGTAATTACTTTTTACTTTTGTGAAAAATTTGTTTTATAAGATCTACCGAAAAATGACCAAACAACAACCTTCTACAACCAACCACCTTCACATCCAGTCAACGAACGGCCAAAACGTGCAAGTGGGCAGCCAAAAAATTAATACAAACAAAACTGGTGCTTGTAGCAGTTATTGACGATCATTCTTTGCCCAAGCGAAGGAAAATTAACGATTTACTCTCCCTGGAATGTTAGACGTAAAATGCTACTCGTTAAATGTACATATTTTGGTCAGCTTTTACTTTTTTTACAACTTCATTTTTACACAACAAACCTTTAATACATTGACGAAAGCTGATTGACAGCAAAAGTTAAATAATTCATTATTTTCCATTGACGGGGACCAAAAAAATAAATGACGGGGCCCAGTAACGACGAGGCAGATTAATTCTTGGGGCCAAGCACTGAGGGGCCAACAACTAAACGAAGCCAAATATTATATAGATATATACATATATTTTTTAGGTCAATGATTTTTTTTACATGCATATTTTCCAAATTTTATGACTATATACTTACATTTGTAAGCGCTTTTAGTCCTTAGTGCAGTACTGTAGTCATGTAGTACTTAGTGTGCGCTGCACTGTTAAAGTCGACGGTTTAAGACTTTATGCCTGCTTTTCTCATTGGATTTCGATTTTTATTTATTTTCGTACATTACTATTTTTTTTTTAAAGCATAATGTAGCCTACCTACGCTTTGATTTCCTTTCTTTAAAATTCCAGCGCCCAGGAATTCATCACAATATTCACAAACACTGCTCTCTACATTTTCCTTAGCTTGATTAATATTCTAATTTAATCATGTAGGGAAGTATTTTATTTTTATTAGGATCATAATTTTTTAAGATAATCTGTGAAATAATTTTATTTTTATTAGCTTGTTTTTAGACTTTCAACTTTATTTTTGAAGTAATTTCAATTTATATTTCGATTGCCTATTTCTATTCTCCTCGTGTCCTACATTCCCATTGTGCTAAAATTACTATTATGCACACATTTTTATAAATCAGTATCAGTGATTCAGACTGGTTCCCCATTCATCGATAAATTTTAAATCGACTAGAGTTGCTAAATATACAATGTAATATAAACTAAAAATTATAAAAAGAATTAGTGGGTTCATTGTTACTTTGTTTAGAAAAATTGAGACCTACAGTATAAAAACACGCTGCCCTTGATAGACACGAGGGAGAGCAAAGAGTTTTTGTCTCTAAAATTAACGATAATAGTAAAGTGAATTGTTAACAGTTAACACAACACCAATGGAAAAGAAAATATGGTTGGAAAATAACTAAAACACACAATATAGTTATTAGGCTCACAGAGGAAAACTATTAGCTGAAGAAGGATTTCACGCTTCCCGCGCCATTGAATTAAAAACAGTAATTATTTATTATTATTATTGGAATGAAAGTATAATGCAAGAATTTAGCACAACCCGCCATCGTCACCGTCTGCATCTCCAGGTGATTTCTGGGAAATGGATTTGTAACTAGGAGCGGCATTTTCTCTAACTTGGGGTCTTACAGGCTCCGCTAAACCAGCTGGAAGGGGCAAATCACGAGCCAGTCTGTCGTATCATTAAAAGTAAACAATGCTTAGCATAATATAGCCAACTTTACTCTTATTGGATAAAATGTTTCATTGAATTTGAATTATAATTCCTTCAATAATAATATAACTCACTTTGAAGGGAATTGTGAATTGAAAATATAATGAAAGAATAGTTACATGCTTACTTTGAGTACTCGATATCCATATGTTTAATAAAAGGGCTATTAAGCGCTTTGCGAGCGACATCAGGATCTTCTTCGTCGTAGCCTCGAAGTAACATTTCCAGTGTTTGAACCTCTTCTAGTTCGCAGCATGTTCCCCACTCCTTAAAAGCCTTCTCGGCAGCCACGTAATCCTCTCGGGCCAACTGAACAAGAACTAGAGCCACGGTAAGTCTGCCTACAGCTGGAATATTTTCCCCCTGTTGATTCAGACTAATTTCTCTTCTTATTGCATCCGCTGCTTCGTCATATCTAACGAAGTATTTCAAAAGTCCATTAATTTTTTTTGGCAAATACACATTCATTATGCCGTGTACAATGTCAAAATTCCAATCACAATTAAATGAAAAAAAATGAAAAGAGTAAAAAAAAATGTAACGGATACTTACAAGCGCAACCTGACCAACAGCCTAGACATTTTGCTGCAAAACTCGGCTGCTTGCCTAGGCCTGTCTTCAATCTAAGTATCACAAATTCAAGAAAAAGTATTAAGGGCAATTAAAATATATTAAAGCTACATACAAACACTATTAGCTCATCGAGAAGAGATATGATTTAAACAATTTACTCACCATTACAACATCGATTCCCCTGCGATACAAATCAATCGCTCGCTCTGGATGTTGCGTTTCTATCATTTTAGCTGCTTTGTCTAAACAAAGTGCTCCAGAATCGGGTGTCCCGTGCTGTTGATACATATGACATGCTTCTTCTCCTAGCCTTCCAATTTCCAGCAATTCTCCTAGTTCTTTACACATAAGTGCTGCTTGTTCCATACATTTAGCAGCCGAGAATAAACTTCGATTTTGTTTATGGCAATCCGCAGCTTTTAACAGGCATTCTTTGCATTCTTGATATGACTTAATGCTCTTGTAGCAAGTAGCTGAAGAAAATTGAAAGTAATAAACCAGTTAAAAAATTTGTCATGAATTGTGATTTTAAAATTTAAAAACTACAACAGTAATCAAGAATAACACTTACCAGCTGCACTGTATTCATCAGCCGCGATTTCATAATCCGCCTTCCATTTCAGTAACGATGTCTTGAGACTTTAACACCAAGCAAACAAACAAAGTTGTAACTCTTAAAAATATCTCACAGGAGAAATTGTGGCATAAAAATAAAACTGACATAAAGACTTCATATAATAATCCGACTCCGGAAGTTAAAAAAATAACACAATTTTATTATTAAGTACTAATAAAATCATAAGTAACACGTTACCTTTTTTCAGCATTCCGAATATGTTCCGTAGCTTCTTCAACTTTCTTTGCATTTAGGGACATTTTTGAAGACCGCAAGGTTCATTCTAGGAAATAATAATGAAGAATACCACACTTATATCCACACTTAAACCCCAATGTAAAAACTATAACTACATCCTATCTCCAACGTAAATTACGCCAAAATTCAACATTATCAGGAAAGCAACGAATAAGTAAGTACATACACAACTCCACAATTGTCCACAATTTTATTGTTGTGATTATTGCAAAAACTCAAGAAATCTTTAATTCTGTTAGCTTGCTAGTTTTAAATTCCAAAAGTATATAATGTATATGCTAATTGTATTCTTTTCAGTCTTAGTTGAAGAACGTCTATTTGGGTACCAACTAGTCGATAACTCTGGAATCAATGTAATTCTTAATAGCTATGATGTTAGTGAGTACTTAAACATAGCTCCACATGGTTTCGAAGTAAGTTTATTTTTAGTTATAAAATACTCGTAATAATTGTGTTAAACTAGTATATATATATATATAAAAATAAGTTAAAGGGAAAATAGTTTTGTTTGAAATTGTAAAGAAAGTAGATGCGGCTTCTTTTGAAAGTGTACGGCCATTTGCAAGCCAATTTAGATTTCCAACCGTATGGATCCCAAATAAGTCTATTAACAGGAGAAACCAAAATTGATGCATACGATAAAAATATCAATAGGTAAAACATGGGACGAAGCCCCTTTGCTTCACATCGCAGCCGTAACCAAAGGGTTAGCTGTTATGCGATGGTAGCCGTAATTGTTGAAAATTTTTGAAACTCAAAGTAGCAGAATCAATAGATTGAAAGCCGAACTTTACAAACAAAAACACAATCTTATTGAGGTTAGCTTTATTAAGAAGTCAAGTACTTCAACTATAGCTGTGAACATCGACTCGTTCCAGATTTAAAGCGTTTGGCCACCATTTCCTTTTTTTACCCTTTCCCTACATAGTTTTAAAAATTGGAATACTTTCACTTTCTGCTAAACCTAGACGTTCAAATTACTACTACTGGGTAACTCACTGCAAATGTATAAAAATTATACATCATTCGAACGGTAATGATTAGGAAACAGAAGGATCTAATTATGGTCAAATTCGTCGTAGGATCGTAACAGTTAAAAAAAATGGAAAAACCGTATTTTTTGTAGTTGGAAAATACTCCTAAAAAGTGTTGTATGGGCAAAAATGTCATAAAAGAAAATACCGGATTTATTTTTTCAAGAGCTTTAAAATGATGCATCACTCGGCATTCGTTGAAATAGCTCACGTACTTTTGTACTTACATCAAAAATTTAGTAAATCATGCGGGTAGAAATAATTGTACAAAGTCAGAAGCCTAGAGTCTAAAAAATCTAAACAAAGTGCTACGTTTGTCGTTTGTACTGTACGTTAGAATATCAAATTAATACGAGTGTATTGCCACAACGCCTTACCAAATGCACTGGGACACAGGGAGTAGTACTAAGAATAAATACTTGTTCCGAAATAAAGAATGTTCACAAGGGATATATTCCTGGACACGATCTCGTGCTTGGAATTCACTAGTCTGATACAGTATCAGAATTAATCCCTGATTTTCAAAATTGTACTTGAAAATAATTCGAAATGTCAAGTTTTGATGGGAGGAGTAGGACTTGGCAAGTGGCAAGTCTACACAGTTAAATTAGTAGTCTCGAGACTCGACTGACGTCGACAATATAGTCCTTCGTCTTGGCGTGTGAAGTGAGAACTACAGTAAAAGGCGAAATGAAAAATAGTCCGTCGGCCGTCCAGGTTCTGCAGTGCAGGAATTCAGCCCCACAAATTCCTATTACGTACACTGAACGCTCCATGTTAACTGACTATTTGCCTCCATTCATTTCACTGTTATTTTTTAAATCCGTAAGGTGGATGAGTAGACCAGAGACCCGACCCGGATCCGGATCAGGGTAGAAGATGACAGATCCATATTTTGAGCGTAGGGTTTTTCATGTTGTTAGGCGCGAAAATATATATGAACTCAACGACTCAAATAAGTTTTTATTTTACTTCAAATCGCAGTTCAATTTTAATCTTTTAGCTCATTTCCATTTCAATTTAGGCACTTTATCCAAGGATCCAAGCAATTAAATAGGGACATGTTTGATAAGTCATGCTCAGGACGTTAAGTAGGTGTTAGGTGTTACTTCTACCAGTTTAAAAAAAATCGCATTAAAAAATAAAGTTCTGTTTGTGTTGACTTGAGGCTTGATACTAGAGAATGTTTGTCCCAAAGGTCGCCAAACAAATCGCCTAGCCTTGCCTAGCCTTTTTTTTAGAAAAACAATTGCAGCCTACCTTAACCTACCTAATTTATTGCCAGCCTTGTCTTTAGCCTACCTTTTTTTCGGAATTTGTCTGAGCCTATTTAGCCTTTTTAAAAAATTAAACTGCCATTTTTTGCTTTTTTATTATTATTAAAAATGAAATTTATCAAATGAAATTAATAAGAAAACCAGCGCGTTAGCTAAACACCAAAATACTTAGCCAACCAGCAAGCTGTTTTCAGCACCACTAACTTTGATTTTAATTTTAATGGTATTCATAATAGGTATTTATGGGTAAGACGTAATTTTTATTTTTTATTTTTTTTCTTATTAACTTCCTTAAAAATAAAAAAGGCTAAAAATCAGCCTACCTTGAAGCCTGCTTGGGAGCAGGCTCCTTGACTAGCCTAGCCTTTTTAGATGCTGAGCTTTAGCTCATAAGCATCTATAGGAATGGCTCTGTCCGTCCGTCTGTCTGTCGATATTTTTTTTTGTCGTGCTCCACAGGTCACAGTTTTCAACTTGAATTTTTCAAATAAATTTTAAATGATTGTGAATGCGATGGAATAGAACCCTATTGTTTTTGGAATTAAACGGTTTTACCAGTTTTTCACAATTAACGATTTAATGGACAATTTTTTGAGCAATAAAGAGAATGCTAAGATGCTAAGAAAATCCGGCGCTTCGCTCCGGATTTGCCGACCGGGGGCCCGAAGTAGATGCTGAGCTTACAGCGAATAATTGCTTTAATAAAGGAGTAGAACCCTGTTATGGCAACGCTC
>JAQFZE010001110.1:0-19785 GCA_034695245.1 Dicyrtomina saundersi | reverse complement strand
CTGGACTACGCAACTGTAGGCAGGCCAAGCTCTGGATATCGGCACCACTTTACGGCAATGCGTCGTTGGTGCGTTATTCCAGAGATCAATTAAGATGGTTGATTGGGCTAGTGAAGGGGCATGGGGCTTGAAGAGCTCACGGTTGGAGGATTGGAGTGTTGGACTCCCCTACGTGCGTGCACTGTGGGGAGGAGAATGATACACCAATTCACTATTTGACTGTGTGCCCAGCCTTTGTACTTCTGAGACACCTCTATCTTGGGGGGTGTCTTGTATCATTGGATATGTTAAGTCAGGCGTCGGTGGCTCAGTTAGTGGCGTTTTCGCGCTCTACTGGCAGGCTTGCGATTTAATCTTGTTTTCCTCTGCTATTGTTTTTAGGGGGAGTGTGCAATAGGCCATTATTATAAAGGCCTCGGCGGCGTTGGTCTCTTTGGGACCGAACCCCTGTCATTTAATAATAATAACAATAATAATAATAATAATCATATGTACACATTAAACCAAATGTGAGTTAACTGTCGTGATAAAAGCCATTAATAAATATGTGTATATGTGTATTATTCAGTGTTGTAGTAATAACATGCAACTAGACAACAAGCATTTTAAATACAGTGTAGTGTAGATAAATGATACATGATTCAATAATAAGTAACGATGACCGCATAATATTACATCCTTATGCATTTCGTCTTGAAGAAGCGACTGCTTAGAGGACAGCTTTAAACAGGCAAAAGTCTTTTTGCTTCCAAGAATTAGCTGAGTTCTTAATTAGAAGCTTAAAGCTTTTCATGTATACGCCATCTATGCATACGTATATACTACAAATATTGCTTAAGACAGTTTGTTCGTTCAAGTTATTATTTTCACGCTTAATATTCCACTGTTCTGTGGTTTTAAAGTTTATTCTCAACATTGTGTGATAACGAGCAATAAAGTGCTTACATTAAAAAGCATCACAAAATACATAATTTCAGGTTCTACACAGTCATATTAAGGTTGGTTTATATAAATATAACAATATAAATAATAAGGTAGTTTAGTTTTAATTTTGATTAAAAAAATTAGTGTGTCGGTACGTATTCACTTATGTTATGTATTATTAATTATTATTCTAATATTTTGTAACAGTTTGACGTGACGTGGAGACACTTTAAGTCCTTCAGTGATAAAAACAATGTTGTAACGTTGTGTTTTCACACAAATACAGTAGTAAAAGCTACAAAATCAATACTTGTACCTTAAAATATCTCAGTACTTGGGAAGTTCTTACTGATAAAAGGTTACAACCTAATTAAATATTTAAACGTGTTAATGTTCTTTTACAGAGTTATATAGCCTACAAAACTGTGTATAATTATAAGTTAGTAACAAGTCTTATTGTTTTAGTTTATCAGTTTACGGACAGGCTAATAAGATTTATTAAATAAAACTATCTACATCCTTTTGTGTTTGTATTGTGTTTGATGCCACCTGACAGTTATTTTGTGAAAACCCCCAACAATTACTTTTCCGGGGGTAACCGACAACTACTTTTTTGAAGATAACCGAAAGTTACTTATTAAAGATACCCAACAACCCAGGTGTTTTAGTCATTAAAATAAAACAAATACCTGAGACAGCTATAAGATTTAATTCGAGAATAACTACTTATAGTTAAAGCTGTAATATAATTATTGTATAAACAAGATCACACAGAGATCAACTTTAAACTTGAAATACAACCTAATAAACTTACAAAATATGATTTCTCATAAAAACCATATACTCAAATGAAAAGTCAACTCAATATATACCAATATCTTTTAAAAACAGTTCCAATTTAATCAAAATTACTTATATAATTTAGTTTGAAACAATTTAATTATTGATAATCATAATTTAATAGGTAAATGTAGGCCAATATACAGCTTAACCTATTTACACATGTTAACCAGTAGTTTTGTATATTTTAACACATATCACACATTTTCCGTCTTTGTTACCTTTATTTTATTTTATTAAAATAAATTCATTTCATTTTAATTTAATATATCTTTATTATCTATACCAACATTGGATGCATCAGTTCTGAAAACTAAACTCAATATAAGAAATGTACTTATTACCACTTCTTTAGATTTATACATTACAAATTTTTCATTTTTAATAAGTACATCATACTGCAATCCTTATTGTTTTCTTCACCTAAATGTTTTTTAGATCTACTATGATTATTCTAATATTTTCTAGAATAATTATTACAATCCACGTGGTACTTATTTTCTGCAATAAGAATCCGAGCACTTTTCCTATTCTGTTTTTGTATATAACTACCTAAATGCTTAGAAGTATCTTCAACTTCAACATTATATATTTCACAATTATGAATTTTAACACTATGCTACATGTTATTTGTGTTTGCTTTGAATTTAGAATGATGACTGCAATTTTCTCGTGATAATTGCTTTTCACAAGTATCACATTTTATATGCTTTGTCATTTTCTTAGACATTTTTTAATTTTTTAAAAATAAATTTGTTTCCTACATTATTAGTTTCTACAAAATATAATTATTCAGGGTAAAGGGAAATTTACGAAAGACAGTATACGAGATTAAAACGCCAAGTTACAAACATACCAGAATAAACATATAAAATAGAATTTCTGCTCCGAAAAACGTTTAACAGATGTGATTATTTTAATAAACGTATATGTTTTGAAGAAAATGGATGAAAAGTTAAAAAACAAGTATAAACACTTTTTTATATGCCTCAAATTACATTAAAGACATTCTATTTGTCAAGATAATTAATGTCAATAAACAATAGGTTTGATTTAATTTCTTGTTTTATTTTAAAACATACATAAATAGAAGCATGCATTACTTATTTGTGTCTAAACAGCCAATGTACAGTTAGTTTGGTAGATATAAGTACTAAATTAATGAATATAAAATTTTTTATGCTTCACAAGACCAAAAATTGAAAATCTGTTTGAATTGAATCTCACAACTAATAACACTTATAGGTAAGTTTGTCCAACATCACAACCTAATAAATGACTAACTAAGTGACTAACAATACAATATTTGTTTAGAATAAACACCCAAAATTCAATCTTAAACCCTTGTTTTCTAATATATTAAGATATTTAGTAATTAGAGAGTCCATTTATACAAAAACGTGTTTTGCTATGAAATTACTATAACAAAAAGGAGATTAGGATTACAATAATCTTATTTTTGTCAAAAATAGTCTCCAGGAAGACACGTTTCAAATATTAATTAATGCATTTAAAAACAATTTGACATAAAAACATGCGACAGAACTTTATAAAAAATAAAACTCTAATACAGACAAATGGTGTATGTGAATTTAAACTACAGTAAAATTTCTTTAAACAGGATTCTGTTACAAGGAAAAACCGCTATATGCGACCAATTTAAAATATAAGGTTGGCCAGCCTATGTTTTAATGTTAAAAGTATGCGGTTATAAAGGAACCGCTAAAAGAGATTATCGAGATTAAAGGGACAGGTTTTCTAACATTTTTGGTAGTTAAGGTTACCTTTAAGAGGTTTTGGAGGTGAAATGATAAAAATAATACAAAACCAAACAATAGGCGCACTACTGTTCTTGACAACTAAACTGCACTTACCTTATCTGGACATTTACATCAACCTTAATTTAAGTAGGTCGTCGTATCTATAGATAAAAAAGCATTTTTGGCTGTAAGTTGTCCTTTTAGTTCTGACATTACTCTATTTTGCTTTGTCAAGCTCTAATAAGTTTGGTGGGCATGACGTCAAAGCGGGAAAAAACTCGTTAAGTATGAAAAAAGTATGAAATTAAGTTAAAAACCCACAAACAAAGTGGAATAATAAAAGAGACGAGTTAAAGTTCCAGTGTTATAAGTTTAATTAAGGTAGAAGGTGAAAAGATTAAACACAGTTAAAAAGAGACAATGTAAAGAAGGAAAAAAATGTGTACCCGACCTGACGTAGATGTAGCCTTGTTAAAATGGAGAAATTTTGAACAATTTAATTAACTTTCCACGGACAACCTTGTGAATATCTTACTCTTTTACTATTAATAAATTCTTAAATTTTTAAACGATAACTGAAGTCCTCTTAAAAGGGAAACCTCTTATAAGGTTTAATAGGAATTCGGTTATAAGTGACCGATTTGGTCGGTCATGCGGAGTCCAGTTTAAGTGAGTTTTATTGTAATAGAAAAAGTTAACACGCCGTTGGACCTTTGCGCCAGTAAAGGCCTAAACGAATAAAACAAAAAATTAGTTTATCAGTTTATAATACAGAAAATACAATACCAGATCCAAAACAAATTAAAAAAAACTATTTTAATTATTAATGTGATCCACATAAAAGCTAAGATATTATAAAAAGTTATTTCACACAAGGTAGACATAATAACAGTGTATTTTATTTTATTCAGTCCTATATTGAATTAGACACAAGGTCTATTCGTACGAAAATTTTAATTTTATTTAGATTATCTAGCAAAGACAAACAAAACCTACACATCAATCAAATAGCAATAAATATGTTCTGATGAAATTAATAATTTTTTTCAAGATGAATTCGAAGATAATTATTTCATTATAACCATTAATTTCACTTTGAGCTTCTTAAAACAGGCATAATGTAAATGATTTTTGCATTCCCATTAAAAACAACGTTACACATACGGCGTAAAGCGTGTAAAGGACAACGTCCACCGACAAGATCACACATACACAATTGCAAATATGCACAAACAAATAGACACCACACAAACGGTTCCAAGCTCATACGGAGCTACGTCTGCAAATACAAACAATGGTTTAGCGTTTTAAGAAATTTCACCTTTAGGTGTTAATAACACGCCACAATAATTACAGAAATAAATACCATTAAAATTATTGTTTATTCATAAATTTGTTTTTTATAAAATGTAAATGGAAAACCGTTACTAAGTAACGAATAAGAAAACTTATTCAATCTTAGAGTGTCAAGTTGTAACTGCAATAAATTAAAAATAGTTCTTGAGTTAAAAATAAGTATCAATGCGACAAGCTAAGAAATTTATTAACCGATTCAATTAACTAAAATGCTTAAAAATCCAATAGAAAATAATATTGTTAAGTATTTAACGTACTATGGTTCAAAACCTTGCAAAACCTATCACACAACGTTTTATAAGCAACAGCCCTAATAGTCCCTATAGGGAATAGGGATCTTAATTCTTTGAAATGATGATTAAAAAATGAATTAAATACAATTACTTCTCAAGAAACCTTTATGACTGTTGGTTTAGCATATTTATTTTTGCAATTGTTTTACATTTTTGAAAATATGCCTGTTCAAATATTTGTAAATTAATAATTATAAAATTCTATATTTTAAGAAGTCTATTTTAATATGAAATATATACCTTTTAACATGTATTTTGTTGAAATTATTGAATAAATTATATAATGTTGAAATCCTTCAGATTTTGATGCAGTGCAGGCTATATGCCCTATAGACGCCCCCAAAGGAGCTCAATTGAAGTGGGCAAAGGCCGCAAAGCACCTTAAAACTACGTCTGGTCCCGATTTACTAAGAAACATGTATCGATCTATGTATTTGTCCCACTAAATGAGTATTCACTTGTGTTTATTATTATAAAATAAACAAATATAAAAATAAATGATAATTCATATTATTATTGTAGAATACATTTGAAATAAAATATAACATCAGCTGTAACTAGTAATTTTTATTAAAAGAAATTTGATTTCTTTCGACTTTAGATTGTTTAGTATAAGTATTTTAGCAGAATGCAATAGAACAAACATCCGGAGATATCAAATATGTCTAAGCGTAAGTTAGTATTTTTGAATGAAGATGAAAACCTTCATCTAATTTTCTAAAACTAAGCATGCATGTCACAGTTTGCTAACCAGTCAAAAGCACTGTTTTAGAAATATTAAACGTACAAGCATTAATTTGTTACACCAATCTTGCATCTTAATTCTTTAGAGCCATTTCCAAAGATTGTTTATTGTGTTGTAATTAATTAATATTGCTTATATTTTATTTCTTGAGTTCTCTTTCACTTTAAGTTGTTTTTTAGTATATACTTTGGTACTTAAATTGCTTGTGCAAGTTTAAAGACCTTTGTTCAGATAACTATCTTCCGGAATTATATTATTAATTAGCACATAATTTCTACTTAATTTGTTATATATATCTAATTTAAGATAACTTTAGTTCTTTTGGAAGATATCAATATTATTGCTTGTATTTTCTATTGAAGCAAAATCAGTAAACTTGTTTTTTTCTAAAAAACTAATAAAGTTAGTTAGTTTAAAAATTTGTGATGCTTTTTTAGATAGTTTTAAGACCAAATCAGCTAACTCTGCATCATTTGAGTTATTATAATTCATTTATTATTATAATTTTGTAAAATTGTAAACATAAAAAACCGCATGTATTTGTAAAAATTGTTAGTATATTATAAATAGTATAAACTATATCCGCTTTAGAATAACAACAAAATTCATCAGCAGGGGAGTGCCCAAACGAGTTCAAATAATAACTGTGTTTTCCATTTTTACGCCATAAAGTCCAATTTGTACCGTGATTATTATTACTTTTTAGATTAAATGTACCAATTTTATTATTTTTAGATCTATTTAACCTTAAACTGTTTCAAATTGTATCAACTTTAGGGTTTTCCACATATTTTTCTAGAATATTTATTCATTTTAATATTTGTTAATGTGACTTTGGATAAAGTCTTAAACCAAGAATTGGTGGCTTTTATGGATGAGGTTTTAAAACAAAACATAAACGCACAGTGTTCTTTTTCTCCAAAGAGCCTTTGACCTGTGTATTTTGTTTTGTGTTTCATCTAAAGTTTTATTTTAAAATGTTTCATTATTAACTGCATTTTTAACTTGACTAACACCACCAGCTGCAGTAACGTAGCTTCCTGTAATAGCCGTTGCTTTTATTATTAAAGAAATGAGCTCTAAAAAACGTTAAGCTCGTCCAGTTTGAATAAGGTGTAATAAATCGGTTATAAACTTTTTACATTAAATAGGAAATAAATTTAAATTTAAATGCTTTGAATCTACATCTTTTTTAATTTAGTTTATTTAAGTTTAGGTTAGATAAATTGGATAAACACCTTTTGTGATAAATTGAGGTTTATTGAAATGTGTTGTTACAACTTTTTTATTTCAAATGCATTTCCAATAGCTGTATTTTGTTTTTCCGTCAAAGAATTAACTATTATTTACCTAGTGAATTAATTCATTATTTTTACAAAGTCCATTAATATAATGATATGTATTTATATATTCAACTTGCAGTTTTCTAGTACAGATTGATTTGCTAAAGCTAAATTTTCCAAAACTTGATCGTTGTTTTATATTCTTTAATCTTATAGTATTGATGTTGCTGGTATTTAAGTACCTGCTTATATTGTTATCAGCATTAGTCGTTAAAAAGTTAATTCTTTTAAAACCATAGTTGCTTTTTTTTCTACTGTTATAGATATATTTTGTGTAGCGTTTATTAAAAGAGCATACGATTTTATTTATTCCAATGTAAAAGCATCATCTCCGGTTTTTTTCAATAATCTGTTAGTTTGTTTATTTTTTGTTTTTTTTTGTTTTCTAAAATCCGTATTTGAAGTTTAATTTAATATGCTTCACTTATTAATGTATGCATATTTAAGTGTTTTAAAAGAGATACATACACACTCTTAATTTGAGTTTGTCTTTTTTAAGGCCTACGGCTGATTATTTTACCACCCGAAGGAATTTTAAGGCTATACCTGTTAAGCAACATGTCTTTTCATACAAGGTTTTTCTGTTGATGATTTAATATTATATTTAAAACTTACTACGGTCCTAGGACTACGTCTTGCTGCGCGGGCTTGTTCAGGTGTTCGATTGACCCAAATGTTTAAACTATTATTGTATCCTTTCCATTTCTCTAATGTTTTTATTATATTAGGATCTTTTTTTATCTTTGCTTCTATAATATATTCATATTCAAAATTTTTTTTCTTTATTGTATAGCGTGATTGCATAGGCATAATAATAACCTTTAATTTCGTTGTCATGAAATTCAACAAGTTCAAATGTTTTGGTTTTTTTTAAAGAACCCAACTGATCCACACTATTTCTTTTACAAATTGTAGTGTATAGCCTAAGTCAAATAAAGTACCCAATAAGAGATTTCATACTTATTGACCAGGTTGTAAATTATCTAAAACTGTAATATTTGTTAAAACTTTGTTTAATTCTCCTAATCTAGATTTTTATCCGTGAAGATTTGCACACACTTGTAATTTATTTTCTGGTTTGCCTGCTTCAATTGGTGTCATTTTAAAACTTGTTTGCTTTAAATTATTATAATTTTAAATAAGATCTCGTAATAAACCAATCCATTGCGTTGTTCCCTGATCATTTATATATATATTAATTATCAGTCAAATCTTTCTCGCAAATAGTTCAACAATCATAGCCTTTGTTTAATATTCTGTTGTGTACCATTCATAATTGTATTGTTTAATATATTAAATGTCTTTTTACAAATATATTTAATTACTTTATTAAAATGAAGGAAATCTGACAATCTGGAAGGCTTGTTATATTTTAGAACAATTTATAAACTATAAACTACTTTATCTGCATTTTTTGTTTTTAATGCAATAGCGCAACCGTATTTAGAAAATGCACAAATAATCAAATAACCATATCTATACTCTTCATCATCTTTAACCCATTCAGGAGGCATAAAAAATAATTCTGCTTGCTAAATAAAATATATTCCTGGTGAGCAATATCTTCTACGTTTAAATTTTGTAGTTTTACCCAGGCGAATAGTATAAGTATCTTGTGTAGCTAGATATTATTTAACTATTTTAGATTGTATTCCTATTTTTCTAGATAGTTCATTTATACCTACAAAATCTGTCAAAAGGTCTTAATATACAAAGTCTAGAATTTTATACACCTTGTCATCTAGTCATTATTTATTAACTTGTATTTCCAGACCTAAATATAGCTCAGATATAATAACTGCTTTGGTTGCAGCTCTACGTATGTTTTCTTTAAAAGTTGGATTTTTTATTTCATTCACACCTTTCAGTAATTCTTCGTCTGTTTCATGTCTAATTTCTTTATATTTGCTAACGTTATAATATACATTGTGATGCATCGCTGCTTTATCAACTCTATTTACTTGTTAATCTCTTTTTGTAATTCTATCTTGAAACTAGTACCAATGATTAAAACCTGGAAAATAAACTTTCTCTGTATATTTTTCAATTGAATCAACTATATTACCGCTTTTTTCAGTAATTTTGACAGAAGTGCATTTGTAAGTGTGACACATTCAGCAATTTGCTTTTAACATGTATCAATTATTTTTAGTGAGAACTGTTGTGATTTCCTCTTGAGGTGTTTGTGTTTTACATTTAAAACAGAAATTTTTTTGAAATAATTAATAAATAATAATTTTGATGATAATTTAAATATATTTTAAATAATGGGATTACATTAGCACATTGAAATTATAAAATTGAGCGGAACATTTTCTCACAATGATGTAGTCTTATGTACATACAAATAAAGTCTCTTACACTTGAGGTCCTCCAGATTTGAATGATCTCAATTGTGAACAAATTTAGCGTATTTCATAGCAAATACTACTAAACGTAATATAAAACCTATAGATAGGAAAAGCGTTGAAAGGTCGTAGACGTGTCAACTACATTAGCACATGAAAATTATAAAATTGGGGTGAATGTGTTGCTATATACACGCAATATATTGCTTAATTGTGGTGAATTGTATAACAGTCTATGGGTAATAGGTTTGTTTTAAAAAAGAGTTGTAGTGTTGTAGCTATCCTAGAACCCTTACTTTCCCACTACTACTCACAGTTACACTTGTTCGTGATTTATGCTGAGGGAGTTGGCAGGCAAAAAACATTACGTACAGTTTTTTAAATTTAGAAAACTAGCACACAATAACAATCAAAAACATCCATTCAGGGCTAGATTTCAGTATTTTGTTTTGCAAATACAAATAAAATAAAGCAAATAAAGCCACGGAACAAAATGTTTTGAAAAAAATCACGTTTTTATTTAATTATCAAAATTTGTAGTTTCTGTAAAGTAAGGCAGCAAAGATTTACCGTGTTTTGCTATTAAATCTTCTTTGAGTTGTACACGTGATCAAGTGCTTGAACACCTCACCCCTCCGTTTTACAGCGTACAAACGTGATCAAGTTCAACACCCACCCTCCCATCCTATTTTGTATTCAAAATAAAGAATTTTACTAAAAGCGCGTAAACTAGAATTTGTACACAGAAAAATATGCTTTTGGGTAGCTATTAAAACCTCAAAAGGCATTAATCAACAATTTAAAGTAGCAAAACAAAAAAGCAAAGCAGCGACAATAGAAGTTATTAATAAATGAAAAATTAATTTTTCTATGAATAAATATACCCTATTCAAGGCTGCAATAAAATGCACGGTCCTTCAGAGCATACGTATATGGGTAAAAAACCGCATAAATGAACTAGTATAATTCTAAAATACATTCTATCGAAAAGTATTAAATGTTAGTAAGTAAATTCCAGGCCACATAATTAGAGCCAAACTGACAAGAAACCAATAATTTTTAGCTTCTGGAAACAACAATTAAATTTTATTTAACATGTACTATAAACGTTAAATTTGAGACACCCAAAATTAATTTATATTAAAATTAAACGACAATCTGAAATAAATATACATGATGGAAACAGTTGGACTACAAGGAAAGCCATCTAGCGCTCGAAGGAGGAACAGCAAAATCTTGCTGTGCTCTTAAACCACATACAAATTTTTTTCCTAATTTATAAATTTCAACTAGTTAATCTTATAGTATTCAAAAACTGAAACACTTATTAGTTACCAGAGTAAAATTACAAGTAAAATTTGATCGAAGTTTGAAAGAAAGTCAAACTACCTAATATATTTTGATGTCTTAAACTCGGACACGCTGAAGGAGGTGAATAACTGTGCGATGTACATAAGAAAATCAAATACAGAAGAGGAACTAGTTTCAACACCAACAGCAATCATCGGATCAATTTTAAAATTTAAAACCTAAGTTCTTTCTTTCACATACAAAGTCCAAATACCTATATAATCTTTTTTAAAATATATAAGACGTTAAGATACTAGTCAAACATATATTTTGATAGGTACTTTTACCAACTAGGTTAAAGAACAGTAAAAAAAGACGATTAGAAATTCAGTAGTCATGGGAGATCCAGTACCAATTCCCAGTGAACAGGAACAACTAGCCGCATACATCAACCAGCAGTAAACACAACAATTAACACAAATGGGCCGGCAGATCACTTCACAAGTCACCTCACAAGTTAACTCAAACACTTCCACACAATTTAAAACTTTTCAAACGGATATCTGTGCAAGTTTTTTGAACCTTAAAAGTATTGTGAACTCAAAGTAGCGAACTCTTGATAAAAAAGTCAATCGCAACAAGAAACGGAGATGAGGGAAGTTAAAATTTAGCTAACTGAAGTCTTGAAAAGACTAGAGATGGCTATGGAGAAACAAAAATCAAATGGTACAAACGAGCTAAACAAAGCAAACAAATTAGGATTACTGGTCTCCTGGTCACACTTTCCGCTGCAGAAGATGCAAAACTAGTTTTAGAAGAGAAACTTGAACCAACTACGGTGAAGATTATTAATGCAAACAGTCAACAACAAAGATGCAAACAAACCCCCTCTTTTATTTGTGCCGCTAGCTGACAGATTAGAAGTTACATTGGTAATGGATAGCAAATCAAAACTAAAGGACACGTTACCGCAAGTCCGTATTCAACATTGTTGCAGCAAAAAGGAACAAGAGGTTCACAAACACCTAAAAGATCAATATCGAATTAAGAAAAACAACCCTGAATCTACAAATGTCAAATAAGTTGGGTATTTTGCCTTTGGAGCCGATGGTGTCAGGTATTTGTATTGTATTTTAAGGAGATCCAGCAACATAAAGTTACTAAAATGCCGCTCAGGCCAATAAATAGGCCTATTGCAGAACAATCTTTCGGACCATGACTTATGTCTTTCTTTATAAAAGTTGCTTTGTTTACTCGTTATAAAGTATGCGTGAGCCAGAACAAGAAACTTTCGCACTAAACTTTCAATTACATCTTTAAGCGTATATCTATTTAGTGACTATGACCCTGCCTATGAGTTGCTCAGAATTGACAATTCAATCGACCATAGCACTGGTATTTATCAAGGGCAGAGGATATCGGTGGAATTTATACAAATTCCCAAAATACCAGCACGTAGTCCAACTTGCATGTAATTAAGCAAGACTAATCAAACCTATTCACAAAATACCAGAGATGTTCTAGCAGTTGCTGATAGTGCTATTTGCTGGGGTCAACGTGCCTGAACTAAGATCGCGATTATTCTTAAATAACTTCAGTAAAGCGGCAATGTGTATACCAGCACACTGCCTCTCTACTGAAGTTACATAATCTACCTACTTGTAAGTTCTAACTATATGTTAAAACAGCTTTGATATGTAGATATACGCTATCTCAAATATCAAAGTTGTCCAAAGTGAAGATAGGAAACTTTAACGACACAGCTCTGACACGCTAAACCCACAACTGCTTGGTAGACCCGCGAACGGTATGTTCATGTCAAAAACCAAAATAGAAAAAAGGCTTTCTGAAATTTGCTCACGAGGACACAGAGACGGACACGACCGTCGTCCTCGGAGTTCAGAGCGAGACTCATGGTGTCAGGTACAAATGCGACAGTACAAACCTATCTGTGATTGAAAACTGACAATCCCAGCCCACACACAAAAACAAAACGGTATCAGAACTTTTAAAAATCGTATATTGGAATGTCAACGGAATTAAAAATCTTTGTAATCTGGATAGAGTTGATTGTGAATCGCTAAATAAGCATGATATAATTTGTCCAAGCAAAACATAAATTGAGTCTGATTAACTAGTTTTAGGACATAACTATTAAAATTTTCATTGTATCCACAGTGCTGCTACCAGAAGATGTGTTAATGGTAGGGCCTCAGGTGTGTTGGGAATTCTTATAAATAGATAAACTTCAAAATTAAATTAATACTTTACAGTAATAATAGTATTATGTTAATCGTGGTGGAATGCATCATAAATTCAGAGCTTTTTGTAGTCGGTAATGTATACATAAATGTTAATATGTTTTTCTGCTGACTATATATTTACAGAGTTAGTCAAAGCGGTGAAGTCCATCCCTCTAAGCCTAAAAAAGAAGCTAATTATAGGAGGAGACTTGAATGCAAGAATAGGCAGCGAAGGCACTTTATAAAACAAACTGGTTGACACGAGTAATCTTGTCAGCTCTCGAACTTCTTGTGATGGAGGGATGAACTCCACAGCTCCCTACTTCATTGAACTTGTAGAAAAATGCTCGCTAGCGATTTTGAACAGTAGAGTCTTACCTGAAATCCCAAGTAACTACACTTACGTGAGAGGAAATGGTAGGTCTGTTATAGATGTCGTTTTAGTTCATCATAATCTAATTAATGCTGTACAGAGGATGGAATGTATTAATATAAACTTGTCAGACCATGTACCTATAGCTGTCAGTATAAATAGCAGTACACGTAAGTACGAACTACAAAAAACAGATAATCCTAAACAAAAAATATCATTAGGTGTGGATGGCAGTATGAAATTTACGCTGGCTATAAAACAGTAAACATAATAGTGAAGGTTTTGACAGTGTAAACGAAATAAATACTAGTATTATTATTAATATGTTAAACGTAGCAAAACAATTGAAATATTTGTCGCCTAGAATACCTACGTTTAACGTTAGAAATAAGCCCTGGTATAACGCTGTATGTAAAGAAGCAAAATACAATGTGCAACGCTAGAGGATTAAATGTTAAAAACTAGATTTTACATTTGAAACCCATAAAATGTTTGAAAACGCAAAGAAACAATACAGACTAGTTTGCAAGCAAGCCAAAAAATAATACTATATCGTACTTAGAGACGGACAAGCCGATATTAGAAACAGCAGTCAGTTCTGGTTCACAGTCAAACTGTTTAAAGACAAAGCCAGTAATAATATTACCAGTATAAAAGTACACCAGTGGGGAAGTTTTTATAATAGTATTATGCCACCCAAAACTCTAAAACACATTAGGTATTACGGCATAGGTGATAAAATTACAGATAATGAAATCCAAATGTGTCAGCTAGCTTTTGCTATTAGGAAAACAAAACTTAATAAATCCCCGGGGCTAGACGGCATCTCCAATGAATCTCTGAAAGCACTACCATTTGACTGGAAGCTGAACCTACTAAATGTTTTTAACAAACTTTTGAGTACAGAACAATGTCCGGATAGCTGGGCTGAAGTCAAAGTTGTAACGTTATTTAAAAAAGGAGACCAAAAAAATCCTGCCAACTACCGAGGTATTGCACTGCTGAGATGTGTTCCTAAACCCTTTACTCAAATTCTACTAACTAGACTGACTAAATGCACCAACAAACACAACATCCCACCGAAATCACAAGCGGGTTTCCAAAAAAATCGATCATGTTTAGACCAAGTCTTTTTACTTGCAAGAATTGTCCACAATAATATTTGTAAACCAGGCAGAAAAGTATTTGCCCTATTTGTGGACTTCAAACGTGCACTCAATTCAGTCAATCACAACCTTCTATGGACCAAACTATTTAATATGGGACTGAGTGCTAAAATAATAAGAATTCTGAGAGGTATGAACAATAAAGCAGTAATGAAAGTGAGAAATAACCACGGCCACACATCCTCAATAACAATCACCGAGGGAGTACTACAGGGTGAACTACTCTAACCCCTTCTATTCTCTCTGTTTATCGCGGACATAGATGAGTATTTTGCAGCAAACAATCTACAAGGTCTTAGCATAAGTCACAAAGTTGCTATCTTCATGCTTATTTATGCCGATGACACAGTTATCTTAGCCTATTCAGAAAGGGACCTCATAAAAAACTGAAAACTCTTGAAGCATACTGTAAAAAAAATCAGCTAGATGTTAACGTGGAAAATAAAAAAGTGCTGATATTTGCTAAAGGCACAAACATTAAAACAAACTTTAATTTTAAATATAAGGGGAAGAAAATCGAAATATTCAAGGAGTATTTGTACCTCGGAGTGCAATTTAATGCATCTGGTGTCTTTAGTAAAGCCGCCAAGATTTTTACAAGTAAAGCTTTAAGGTCAAATAGCTGTTTAAGGAAAATATTATTCAAAAGCAGATCAGACTAGTCGTACCCCAAAATTAAATTATTTAAGTCGGTGTCAATGGCTGCAGTCTTGTATAGTAGTTGAATATGGGGTCTGAGATATAGTGAAGTCATCGAACCGGTACAAACGCGTTTCATTAAGTTCCCCTTGGCCATCATAAACAACACCCCTGAATACCTTGTAAGATTAGAAGCTGGAAGATACAAATTGGAAGTAACTGTATTCAGACAAGCACTACTATACTTAAGCAAAATACTAAAAATAGAAGAAACTAGGATTCCACGTAAGTGTACAAAAGACTTTGTTATCTAGATACAAACAACAAATCGACCGACGCAACAAATAACTGGGTGACCCAAATCAAACAAAAGCTAACCCTTATCGGATACAAATACTTGTGGCAAAATTTAACATGGAAAAAACTAGATTCAGAAGTAGATAATATTATACAAAAAATTTGCACAGATCTCACACGAACAAGACGCCAAAGGGGCACTCTTATCCAGCTATAATCCGAACTTTATGTCCTATGCAAGAACTAGTCTTGTAGCTAGCTATTCAAATAAGCGGTTGGCGATAATTAAAACACGAATTATGGCTCAACTAAAACTGGCATAAACAAATAACGTAACTTTAAGGTTAGGGAAAGATAAAATCAAGCTAAATACGATAAATGAGTGTAGGGCTTGCCAGTACGGTGTTTCGGACTCCATATCACATTTTCACTTTGCGTGTCCAACTTTTAAGGCAGATAGAATTAAATACCTTAATGAATATATCCCTCGTCAAAGAAATGTAGCTTTAAAACTAATTCACCTACTGTCACGACATGATGAACAAATATGACACAATATTTGTTATTATATAAGCGCTACGTTAATCAAGATAGTGCAATTTTTAGGTTAAGATGGTAAAATATTTACATGTAAAATTATATATACATGTAAACAAGAAAAACTAATTGATTTGTGTGTGGGCTGAAGCCCGTATATGCAATAAATCTATTCATAAATACAGTTGGACTACAATAACGCATGTTAAATGATTAAAGTATGGAATTGTTGACTTATTAAAAGAGAACATTGAACCTCCTACAGAGAAGAAACAAACATATTTACACATAAACACTCTAATCAACAAAAAGAACAAAATTTACTTAAATTAACGATAAATCCCGTTTTCACATAAAAACTACTATAATAGTACTGAACAATTTACTTGCCTAAACACAAACATTTTTTCTAGCAAACGATTTATAGGCCAACTGAGACAACAACAATTAAATTATAAGGTGGATGGACAGATTATTCAGATCCCAAGTGCCCAAGAAAACTAAATTTGCCAAAAATGCAAAACTGATAAAATTCTTAGCATGAAACATATACCCATGGAATGTCAGAGTAACAAAATCCATCAAAATAAAAGTGAGCTAATATCACTGGAATGGAACACTAGTAACTTCAATTAAAACCTAGATAATATAAAATAGCAGGATTTTTCAAGAGCTAAATTATTACTTAGTCACTGCCTAAGAGATTACAACACCCAGGCACCAACCTAGAGCTTACACCTAATTATCAATTTTGAAATCATATTTTCAAACTCAAATTAAGGCAGTACTACTGACACTGAAAACGTGGTAGCAACAACGGGTGCCTTTGCGGTGGTATAGAATGCACTAGAAGGGATAGGAACGGCAATCTGGGAGAAACAGCAACCACTACCGTTACCCAAAAACTTTAATTCTAACACAATTATTATTATAAGAAAAACAGTAAAAGGTATTATAACATGTGTTATCGTCATAGCTGTGGTGATTTATTGCACCAACAAAATATAATACGACGTGACACAAAAGAAAAGCATTCCTGTAAAAGAAGTCGATCCAAAAGAATAACGTGGGTTTTTAAAATAAGTAACGCATTAGATTACAAGTAATTAATTGTTAAAAGTTAGATGCAAAACATTTATAACGCGAATGAATTATACAAAATTTAGATAGTAATTAGTTGGAAAAATCCTTAGTACTTAACTATATTGTTGAGGCAAAAATATAGTACTGTCACGAAGTGCAAATATATAGCTAACTATGAAAATAGAATTCTCTCTATTCAATGTATTACAGTCGGAACTCGAACGACCCTTCCAAAGCCTGCCACACACTAAAGCTGACGAAGATAAACTGAACAATAACGAACTCAAAAAGCAAGCGAAGCATGATGGCGAGATGGCGATCAGGCAAAGATATTGATTACATACATGGAATTAAAGGCCAAGAGCAGAAAAACAAAGACGACCGTTGTAATCTAGGCCGGTGTAAACCCACTGAACTGTAAAACACTATTTAACAAACCTATGTACCTGGTATCGGTATCTCACAATACTAATTATTGGAATCACACACACTATGCTAATTAATATGACAAGACTTCGCATCACGCACAACAAAACACAAGACAAGGCACAAAAGGTAGTAGACAGATAAAATGTATTGAAGCTTCTCTCTTCTTTCTTGCTTTGCTTCCTCTTGATTTCAGGTGTGAGCGGCGAGAATTTTCAAGCTGCTGAGTCAGGGTTAGGAGATCTTGCACTAGGAACTTTTCACAAAAAATCATTTACGGGATATTTTGCCCATCTCCGCGCTGCAGCAACGGAAAGGCAAGGAAAACAGGTACGGTTATTGCAATCAGTGTGTTCAGGAAATTATTTTGGGGGTTTTATTTTCTTTCGTTCGTTGATAAAAATTATCACAAAAGTACTTACGCAAAAATGACACAAATGAATGCATGATCATTCTCGAAAATAGTACATGTAATTGATAGAGAATTTTGCTTAGTTTCTACTTAACATATTACAGTAAACAAAACAGAAAATAATTTTCTTGAAGAAAAATGAAGAAGTCCTGGCGACATATATCAAGCGCTGAATTATTTGATTCTTGCCTGTAATACCTAGTAATTGATAACCTATAATTTTGAATTTAAAGCGGAACCATTTGTAATCGTACAGCCAAAATGTTTTTAAAAAAACCTTGATAATGGAAAAAATAGTAGTAAGAATTTCGTTTATATAAATATAAAAAAAACTTTTTATATGTCTAACTATGCTGCACTAGTGAATAAGTCAGTTTTGTTGCCCCAGACTGAAGTAAACTGGGCGATGGATTTTGGGAACCTTACTGCTCTCCAAATATTACTTTAATTAACAGCATAGTTTGACATTTACAAAGTCAAAGGGTTATCAAAAATGTTCGTTAGTATGCCCAAGAAAGAGTGTGGGTTACGTGCACTAGTAGTTATTATGATTATATAATTATATGTAGTATGAGGTGTATTAGTTACTGGAAATTAACTATCAAATTAAATGAAAACAATACTGCAATTGAAAAAAAATGGCATAAATAAAGTTGATAAGTTGGGAAGAGTTCACTTGGAACGGTAAGCATAACACCTCGTTTTAGTTTAAAACTGATAATTTACATGTTAATAGAGATACAAACGGCAAGTATTTAAACACATAACAACAGTACAGTTTATACTTACCAAGGTAAAGCATTGAAAAGTCACCAGAAATAAAATGGTTCACATCTAAAAACTCTACTCTTATGAAAGGTAAACGGACATATTCCCCCTGGACATTAACCCCCGGAACATTTCCCCTAGGACATTTGCCCCCGGACAGTAACCCCGGAAATTTCCCCCCAAACGCTTATTTAAGATACTGATATATATTATTACGTGGTCGTGTAAAGGCACGTATTCTGAGACAATAATACAGGTGTTCTAACGGACGTACAGTTTTTAAGCCTCGAATAAGGTTGAATAATATTTGCATGAAATATAGCAAAAAATCTATGAGTGTCTAGACATTCTCTCATTGTGTGGGTCACACCATCAGGTTTAATTTTATATTTCAGAATTTCATATTAGTTTCACAGTAGTGCAGTATTTATTTGTTTTTGATTCATTCATTAATTAGTCTATTTTTAAATTATTTAATAATATCCAAACATACAGTTTTTTATTTATCGTGCAATAGTGATAGGTACCGTTATTTAATGATTTATAGAGTTGAGTTTTTCAATATCAAGTTATTTTTTCAATTAATAGTGTAACAAGTTTAGGTACTACGTACTTAACTTATTTAAGGGGTAAACAGTTTTACATTCGTTTCCTTATATACCCATCTAGGAAGGAAGGATTTTATATAACGCCAGCATACATAACTAATCTAGGTACATTGTTTTTAGTCATATTGGAAAAATAGTATATTGTATATGTTTCTGGAGTAAGTTTTATTACTACTAACTAATATGTTCAAAAATTTAATTATGATTAAAACTAGTTACCTCTTTTGCTTTGATTTTCTATGTTAAAATTGATTTTGCCATGTATTTCTACGCAAACCACGCTCAGGGTTCAATAAAGTATGATTTCGATTTGTATTTGTGACATATTACATTA
>JAQFZE010001109.1:0-19787 GCA_034695245.1 Dicyrtomina saundersi | reverse complement strand
CTCCTTCTTCTTTTCTCAAACTCTCTGAATCTTCTCTTCTCACTCTCTCAGTCCACAATGTGGTAGCGCAATGCTATGTTATACTCTGCTAGTGCTATGCGGTGGTGCAATGGGATGAGTTCCGCTCATGGGCAAAACATTTGAAATGTGGGCCACAAAAAACATTATCAACACAAAAATAGACTATAGCCGAAGCCGACTCTTTTCGAGTGTAAAGAGAATTTGACTGTTTTCAGTTTCAACATAATATTATATCCTATACCACCATGTAATTACCTTCATAGGTACCTACATTAGGCTCCGGCTCCGGTAGTCACTACAAAGTCTATATTTGTACTAATAAGCTGAGGTATTCATATTCCATATTCATCTTTCAAACATCTGGACGAGAATGATAATGTATATCGTCCTCGTCCCTTCCCTTCCCTGCCCTGTCTTCAGCTATAATAGGCTCATTTTCATTTCTTGTAAGGTAAAATATGTATAGATTGGAGAAGGATACATGGCTGAATACCTGCTTCGGGGAGATAGCTACCTATAGGTATAGGCATAGGTAGTAATAGGTACCCACTTCTACTTAACTAGTAAGTTCTCATTCACATCAGGTTTGCGTAGTATAAAGAAAAGACAGTGTTTAACCAACACTTCTTAATCACACACGTAGGTATACATACAAGGTTAGTTTTCAATTTCAATTTTCATAATCCTGTCGCTACTCAAACTGGATAATTACGTGTGTGCGTGTGTGTGTGTGGTAGAGGGCTAAACTCTTCAAACTAAAAAAGTGACAAGAAAACTTTTTGTTAAGTTTGGAATTTTGAATTGTCAAAAATAATGTCTCTTGTGTCAGAGTGTGACGCATGAAAGAGTAGCGTAGCGAATAACTTAAAAAAAATCAATGTAGGCGCATTAATCATCTCGTAGTAAGTAGTATGTACCCATAGTTGTAAGTTGGAAGTTCCTGCTCCTGTCTATGAAGGTAGAAAAAGTGAAGTGACGGAAGAGAGATTTTTCTTTGCAAGTAAATATAGGAAAAGGAAAGGAAGGAAAGGACAAGGACATCATCGCTCTGTTTTTGTCAAGTCAACAGAGAGAAACACGAATTTTACGAGATATCACATTTCATCCTTCGAAAATTATTCTAGACACTATAGACGGTGGGAGTGAAGCTATATAGGATTTGTTCTTGTGATTTGTGGTCCTCATTTCAGTACTAAACTTCAATCATGACATATTTACCGAAATTTTGGCAAAGCTTTTAGCTTATGAAATACCACAAAAAAAACATGGAAGGCGCAAGAAGAGCGGAGCCCAAAAGGGATACGGACTCCTATATTGATTCTCTGTCTCTAATAGCTTCATAAATAGTGCAGCAATAATATTAAATATTACCTGCGTAGGTACCTACCTACCTTCCTACTTACGTTTTTCACTCACAGATTTGCGTATCATCGGAATTTATTTCAACGGCTGTACTTCCCCTACAGCTAACACTGTTTACCTATCTAGTTACACCCACGCGAATAACAACTACCTAGGTACCTTGGAAGGTACGTAAAACCAAAATCAAACTATGCACATTAATTTAAACCAAATAAACTTATTTTTTTTCTACCTAAAATATTGAGAGGAGATTTCAAACAAGTGTATTCTACCACATTGTTGAAGTTAGCACAATATTAGTGTATGAAATAAATATTGGCAAAAACAAGAGATGCCGGAAGCCATCCACAAGTCCTTCATCCGTATTCGGTGCCGGTACCACCGGTATCGGGGACCAGTATACCCTTTCTGCAGTTTCTAGTTTGAAGTGCTTAGCCCTGTAAATAGAGAAGCTGTGAAACTTTGGCGCACCTATCTATAGCAAATATAAAGTTGAACTTCTGAGACTGTGCCTGTATAACGATGCGCCGTAATAGATAATAAACAATGATCAAATATACAATATGTACACAAACGTTGACTCACTAAAATGTAGACTCACTCCTCCTCCATCATGCATACAAATTCAACTGAATAGCATTATTAATCACAGCCATATAGCCACCCACGATCAGCATCGGCATCAGCATCAACCCATGACAGCGTTTCATGTTCTATAAATGTCTAATAATGCCAGCGCATGCATACCCCAATCTATATTAATATCACATCAATGTCATGTCCATACATCATGCTCAACTGGAACAAACATTTTCAAAGTTACATGTGTAAACAAGGAAAGCCAAAAGCTTTGTCAACATGTAAACTTGGAGGAGTCAAGACTTGCTATTTTCTTATAAAGGAGTAGCTGTACCGGCGGCTCGGTTCCCAATAAGTATAATTATTAAACCATACAGTTCCCTCGCGGGTCCTCGGGTCGGGTGGCAGCTGGCTATGAGGATGAGACCGAAGGAGAATTTTAAAGAATTTATGCAGAGACAAAAGAAAGGAAAAGGAAGATGCGTTACTTGGGAAATGTGGGAGAAGCATTATTAGGGGAGTAAGTAATACAGATATTAAAATATTGTAGTATATTGAGGGAAAACATGAGGAGAGGAAAGAATATTGTCCTGAATATGTTGGTGGTAGTCAATCAGACTATCAGACGGTATTTTTATATTAACTCAAGGAAGGTCAAGACTCAAGAGTAAATGTCGTAAACTCGTCTGCATTCACTCAGCACAATCAAGGAACAAATTGTATGACTCTCTGCCAGAATCGCACAACCCGACCAAGTGCGAAATAGTAGAGGAAGGAGATGTGGAACGAAACATATGAAGAGAGACACACAGGACTGACTCTCCTTTAAAGCTTCTTCAGACAATCTTTATAGGAATTCACTTTTACGGTATATGCATATAACACAAGTGTAGTAACTGACACTCACACACGCTTTTATTGGAACACAACTTGGCTTGGCAGTCGTCAACAATTTTTGGCTCCCTTCAAAGACAGTGAGAATACTTAAGTAAGCGTTTTATGTCTCTCCAAACTCATTTTTACTCAAATTAAAAGGTTATGCTGACAGAATTTCGTGAACAATGAGTGATCTGTTATGTTCTCAACCCTCGGTGTTTGGGATTCCTAATTTTCTTATCTTATCCCAGGTTTTCTTTCATGTTTCGGGAATTTAACAAACATAAAAAGGACCAGTTTCCATCTGTGTATAAATTACCAAATTCACTTTAGACTTAGTAATTTGTTTAAAGTAATTATTGTACTGGAGTCACATATTATACTCTCAGTCTTGTAGCATCCAAATCTTATTAGTCGCTCCCAAAAGTTTGTTGTTGGCTTTTATCATCTTTCATTAAAAAAAAGTTCAAAAATAAATATTATGCAAGGCAAATCTTGGTCTCTTATGCATCTTCATTAAATATCATAATCGTAGTCAATTCATAGTGGGAACCAGCCCAAATTCCGGCTATGTACATATTATATCGTCTATAGGTTTAACAACATTTTTAAAAACATTTAAATTCGTCATCAGCCTGAAGTTGGGCTCAAGAAGGTGTGAAATGCACAGCTATTGCAGTAACCTACATTGATTGATGGATTCATTAATCAATTTCTTTTGGACAAAAAATTGGTAGTGTAGAGCTGCGTAGTGCAATATAATAGCACGTCATTGGCTTTTACTGTAGAAAGACTCATGGTGAGTATTGCAAGTTTCAATACCGATGATGGGCTTTTTAATTGTGTTGACAATAATAGAAATGAAACCATGTTGTAGTACTAGCAGTATAACTATCTCATGAGCAAAAAAAAACGAGGAGGAAAAGAGGAGGGAAGGGGAAACACAGAAAGATCTTATCAGGCAATTTTGAATCATGAAGGTACCCGCATGTACTTACTTAGTAATTAGGTTTTAACTGTCAATAATACCCTGGGAAGCTATATAGAGTTGCATTTTGTATATTGTATATGAATTCCCAGTCTTTACAAGTATATTGACTAAATCTACAGCACGCCGATTTAAGTGTCAATGTTTGAGTACGCCTTTTGGTTTTATGACATTTTTATTTCCAATTTTAGTCTGTTCTGTAATTTAAAAAGTGCGCTACTAAATTACCACACTGATATATTTTAGTGAATTGTTTTAAGTTTAATTCTCTCTGCAATTTTATTTGTGTGTGTAAACATGGTGTATGCAATTTCGTTTATTTTAGAAACATCAAATGTATGCATCAATTGCATGGGTTTATCTTTAAAGAATTACATGGCTCAGGCTATTTACTTTTACATTGGTTTTTATACATATAGAGTCAAAGTAGACCTTTAGAGCATGGGTCACATTTTTTGTTTTCCTGACGTGAATAAGAATGGGTTGTTCATAGATTTCGGGTTTGTTGCTGAACATTACATCCTTAGTAACGGAATCTTGGAAATTATGTTATTTTCTACGTAAAGTTTTGTTGTTGCGTTGATTGCAGTAATCAATTGGTTACAGTCCACTTGCAACGATTATAACAGTACATATACGGGTGTAGAATTGTAAGGATCATTCTAAAACTTTGATTACTTGACAAAAATCAATTTCCAGAAGAACAGAACAAACACACCATAAATGCAGTAAGTGCTACATTCAAGACAGGATCTATGATGGACCGTTCCCGGAAAGCCATGACAGTTAAAAAGATGTCATTTGAAAGTTGCATAGCAATGTATGCATGTATAGCGCCTAAAGTTTTACTAAAAACACTCAAGGGGTCTTGAGAAACCTGCTCCTCACTATAGTCTGCGTATACATACATCATCAAATGAGCAGACATTGTGGGCTCATTTTTAGCGGAAATAAAAATGTTCAAAACATTAAATACTTGTAGAGCGTTCGTTTTGGGAATCTTTGCTCTATTTATGGACAGTATCATAAAATTTAATTGTTAATTTAGATTTGCTTGGCTACTTTCAGAAGGGTAATATTTGATAGCTGCTGAGTAAAAACCGTATGAGATCTTGCACGATTTTGGGGAATTCTTATAATAATTACAACGTCGCAAGTTTCACTTGCCTCAGTCTCAGCTCTTCTATTAAATAGGTATGGTTTCAAAGATGGTACCAAAAATAGAGCACGGGTTCATGGAGAATTTAATGGTTTCAAATTCCACGGCACATTTTTTTTCTCTCCAGTTGCTCCTTCTGTAGGGTTGCCAACTATTTAATACATAGTTCGTAGTGTTCGATAGTCATATCACCCATAAGACGCCTTAGGCTATGAATTAATGATACCAATCATAAGCTCATATTCAGTTGTTGTTGAGATCAATAAATAATTGAGTACATTATCTCCGGCTGCATCCATACGTTGTATTAAACAAACTTTGAGAGGTTCGCAATTGCTTAGTGCGGGGACCTACCTACATACATAGTATTATCTGCAGAAGCTGCTAGCGCTAGCATTAATATTACAATGATATTACCGAGACACCTAAAGAAACTTAGGGCTCAGGGTAAGGTAACACGGTATACTCGAGTCTTCTTCCCCTACTTGGAAAATGCCTACCAAATAAAAAATATATCGGTATCTTCATTTAGGATGCTTGTATAGTCATAGAATTTAGCTCACACATTTTTATGCATGTTCAAATAACAAACTTCTTCCTATAGCACCTACTCGTCATCCATTCGCATATAGCGTATCAATTTAGAATCAAATTGATACGCATTTTGTCCATTAGCGTGTACGTAACCCGCTTATGATATGCATAACATTATTCATGAATTAATATGAGTATAGGTATTTATAAGCGAGTGTATTTATCGATTTGACTCACGAATCTGAATTGGAATATACTTTATTACCACGTGAGACAATCACCCATCCGTGACAGTGTGACAAGAGTACATTTAGGTATATTAGAATTCCGATTTAACGCAAGCTTTTTAAATGTGTCAAAAAGCAGTATGTATAATAGTATATTAGAACCAGGTTTTACGCCCACAGCCTTTTGTTTATTCAGAAAAAAAACTTACACTGCTCTAGATCCCCGTTTAGCTTTCAGATTTCAGACTGGAATCATCGAAGTAAAGGAAAAAGTATTGATCAACCACCGACGCAATAGCAATTTTGTAAATGGCATATTTTATTTGGTTATTAAATAATACTCTACAACCGTTCCTTTAATATTGGACGGGGAATGGAACATAACAAAATGAGAAATTTTTATTTGCATTGTGATGTACGCAGTTTTTAACCAACTTTAATACAGTAACGAGGCACCAACACTTTTAACTGTTACTTCTAATACCATCAAATTTTTCATGAAATTAAATATCTCGGGTATGACTCAACAGAAAAATAATAATACTTTCCATTCGGCAACTACCAGAATGTTTACATAGTGGTGAAAATAAACTGACTGTTTACACAAACTTCGTCAAAACAAATTCGGACTTTCGTACGCAATTTTCAGACGAATTTTTAATTCAAAATAATGTCACATTTGAAAGCAAAAATAAATACATAATACACAGACTTCCAAGACGCAATCTTTACGTAGCGTAGAGCATAAAGCACACGAAACGTTTTGCGGGTTGTCGTAGTCTTTATATTTCATTTAATCTATATAGCACGAGCTTAACACAAACAGCGAAGAGAGTAAAGTTATTACGCACAGACGGATGTCTTCGACAAAAACCAAAACGTAGCTAATACCAGAAAAAGGTAAGTACAAATGAAAATGAAACGAAGAGACGTGAGTGGAAATAACGACTGAAAATCTTACGGGATCTACTCGATAGTTTTGACTTCTTTACTTGTAAAAGTTGTACGTGTCGGAACAACTTAGTAAGTAGTAAGTGAACGTCAAGTGGTAGAGTACGACGGGAACTATATTTAGGATTTAGCAGCAGTCAAGTATTTAGTAGTGAAGACTCAAATCGGACGTGTAGGTTTAGTGTAGATTTGAATGCGTACGGAGCTATGTAAGAAAAGAGGTTCTTATAGTATGTACAATCAGGAGTATCACTGTCGCTGAGTCAGTAGCATGCCACAGAACCATTAGGATGGAATGCATCCATATCTGGACGCAGTTTCACTAGACTGACAGCTTTAAACTCTAATTTTAATTACCTATTAAATACTAAATGATGTACTGTGTAGAAATTTTCTATCAAAAAGTTTTCATGGTATATTTTTAAATAATGCTTAGGTGCCTAGATTTTTCTAATATCACAAATTCGCTTCCAAGTTCCTGATCCTATAGGGAAGGCGATGTATTGGGGAGGCCATTGTTTGGAACTGATGTAAGTAATGTTTCGTCCAAAGGAGAACTTGAATCTAAAACTACAATACAATGACTGCAAAGAAAAACCAACACGAATATAAGTTAAGATATAATTTAATACGGCAATTATTGGGTACATCGGTAAAAGACAGCAAATAACACATACCTGTCCGAAGTTACTGGCGGGGTGGATGGATTATATGCAGTTTTGGTATGGAACATATTTGTATACTGCTTCCGAAGGTAATTACATTGATCTACCATTCTGCGGTGGTAACCTACAACTTTTGTTTGATAAAAATCTTCTAAGCCTCGAACACCTCCCATACCGAGTTCCACCAATGTTCGCTCCATAGGGTCCTTGATCGTTACAAACAATTTAATTTATTAGAATTTCTGTATAGCATTAAGGTTCCAGAATCTAAATAGCAGGCAACCCATTTCTATCCAGAGCTAAAATATAATCTACTATACAGGCCATTATATTATACGCAACAAATTATTAGCACTCTAAGTTAACGGATCATTACCGGAAATCCATGGTCTACTCCAGCAAGGTCACGTTCAGTAACTTGCTTTAAGCGGCTAGCCATTTTACGCAAAAAATTATGTAAACAATCAGCTAATAACTCCATAGGTGGTAGTTTCGTATCTACAAAAAACAAAAAAAAATCTCATGAACACTGAAAACGTTACATTATAACATATTTTTGAAATTAGAATGCGGGACTAAAGGAGCAGAAATGGAATAGACCGCAGGCCTAAAATGCAGAGTTCGCTGGATCCGTCATATATCCGAATGCGATACAATAAATATGTTATAACTATTAATTGATTCTGATTTTAGGTAAACGCATTAGTTTGCTTAATATTTGTTGAAAATAAAATTTTGTTACACGCAATTTTATAAAATGTAAAGGGTGGTGCACTCAATAATTGTTATAACACGAGTCTGTAATACAACAGAGGTGTATAATAGAACGCGGGTCTATAAGTTTTGGGTAAGTCCAGATTTTAAATGGTAAGAAAAGCAAAATGGAAGGAGAATAAAAGTCATGACATATAAGTAAAAATAGCAACATTACTTACGTGTAAACCCCTCGTGTGCTAGTAGTACAGCTAACTTTTTCATTAATACATTGTTAACTTCTTCATTGGTCATGGGAATGCTTTCTAAAGTCAGCTCACCCTTCGGAGGCTTAATTATCACAGGAAGAGGTGTCATTCTGCCAACCACTGAATCTGGATCAAAAGACTCTATTTTTGCTTCGACGTCCCGTTTAAATCTTAACAGTTCAATTGTTTGGCTCACTAACGGATTGGGTTGCACATACATCTTTATTGGACTAGTTATCGTGCTATAGAAAACGGACATCACATAAAAAATTATCCAATTAATCAAATGAAATAGTTGAACGTTAAAGGTTTATATAGTCTTAAATGAATGTATTTTTCCCTCAATAATCACTACAAAAATTTTAAAACACGGAACAACGCTTACCAATTTTGAGCAAAGGTTGAGGATGTGCGTTCAGAAGTTTCTTGAGGCTTTTGATACCGATGCGAAAGTGTATACGGGTTTTGTTTTCCCAGTGGAATTTTATTCTTGCTGGAACTTGGTTCATCATTATTAATTTGTTCTATGTTTGTGAGATTAACTAGATCATTATTAGTTTGTTGCTTAGAAGTATTCGAGGGTGAGACCGTTTCGTACTGCATTGATTTTGAGCGTTTATGAGTACTGTTACTTATAGACCCAAGTTTTGTAGCCCACAGATCTACTAGCTTACGCATACGAATTTCAGAAATAATTGGTTTAGTGTCTCCAGGTTTAAAAATAGGCTTTAACTTTTTTACAATTTTATGCTTTCTGCGTTTAGAAGAGACAATTTTTGATATTCTTCCCACTTTCTCGTGAGGTTTGGAAACTTCAGATAAATTATCCGTTTGAACTATTGGAACCGTATTATTCATGTGCGTTGGTGATAGCGTTCTTGTTTTATACTTTGGTAGTTCAAATGGAATAAAATTTAGGTGATTTTTTTCAGGATCAGAATGTGTTTCCACAGGTTGTAAAGTTGGTTTCAACATAGCTCCGCATGGTTTTCCATCACTTTCACTCTTTTTTTTAACGAACCACGGCGGAGGAAATTTAGGAGGAGGCATACGTATTTTTGCGTCTGATTCTCCAGTTGTTTTAATAGGCTTTCTAATCTTTGCTCTTCGTAAAATCTGTAGTGACCGAAGTTTTGACGTTTCACTAGAACCAAATTTTCCTTTGGAAGAATTTAGATGAAACTGCTTCTTGTCGCAAGTCGTATTTAAGAATTTCAAGCCATAAGACTTTGGAATCTGACGCTCTCTAATGGTAACTACAAAAATAAAGTAAAAACGCAAATTATATTATCATCTTACTCCGGTTCTATTCCATTAACAATTAATTGTAATCTAACATAATTTTTACTGTAGACGTCAAATATTTTATTGTTAAACATTTTGAAGTCATTAGTCATTGTAGGCATATGCTTGTTGAGATGGATGACTTAGGGTGACATCCCCCCTTGATTTAACCGCTAATAATTGGGATACAAAACTTCAGTCCATCTCTGTAGTCAATAGCTGCACAGTATAAAAATTCTCCACCTCCCGACGAACGACTAACGATTAATACATTTTCAAATATTAAGAAACGAAAATGAAAATACCTTTTCCAATTTTAGAGAACCCCACGAATTCATGTCTGATTGTTTTGAGGATTGGATAATCTTGACTCTCGAATCCCTCTTCCATGGTGGCAGAGGACTGTTTACTTCTCTGGATATAACTGTTGATGGGAGACGGTAAAAAATTGTAGTTATTTATTCCCCACAAAAGGGAAAAACTGAATGAGACCTATACCTGTACGGTATTTTTAAGTTTTTAAACTGTGTAAATATTGACATTTATTATATTGTTATTGCGTATACACAACTTGTTAAAGAATATTGACTGATGAAATTAAATTACATCACTCATTCATAAATAATTATGAAATGATGAAATCTAGCTTATTTGTGACTCAACAATTAAAGTACTTCAAATTCTGTCTTATTGTTATTGGTGAATTTTTTGTTTATCAATTTATTCTTTTGCTTCCTTGACATACCAAAATACCAGATTACCAGCATGTAAAAAGCACATACTAGAATGAGCAGCATAGTCATGAGTTGATTCTTCCCTTGGCGGCTCACTTTTGAATCTTTGCTTGTGATCCTCGCTGAGAGCAAAAGCAATGCTTAATAGTTAGCTATACTACTGACGGCGGAGTGAAACTACTGATTAACAGAAGTAGCAGTGGAATTGCCGATCGCTGTTTTATTGGTATTGTTGTGCGTGCAGAGAAAGACTATTAAGGATTGTGATTGCCGGGTCAGCGTGGATTTGGAACTAGTACAAGGTCCTTTGAAAAAGAATTTTGCTATATTATTTGAAATTTGAGTCCTCTGTAATCACCCATTCAAATAAACTGAACACGGAGCTGCTTCCTTTGATCGTAAAACAGGTACGGGAAAAAATATTATGCAATCATTTCCTCTGTTATGGATCCACAATCCAATAATTGGTAATCATATCCCTGGATTTTGTATATACAGTAACAGGGATATTTGCTCACAATACAATTGTAACTAAGTATAATAAATTTCGTGTATGATATAATGTATAGTGTTATCGCTAAAACCAAAAACAGCAGGTTAACAATGCATGGACTTTAGTAATAGCCTTACAACTCACTAGTCAGACGGTGTCGGTCTCGGTGTCCTAGCTTTTCTGAACGTGCCTAGCTAAAAACCCTGGATTCGTGAACAATTTTAATGTAGTTTCCCTTTTCAGGGTTTAATAATTTGGCTCTGTTATCTGTTTAAACTTAATAAGCCTCGTAATTTACGTAATGTTAAATGTTGAATGCTCCGTTTTTTCCAGTTGAAAAATAAACACGGATGGAAGTACTTGTAGTCGGGTTCATACATCACATCATTCGTTGGGTTGCGCCTAGTTCGACTTCATTAGTTAATTATTCGGTTCTAATTTCGGATTTTAATGGCGTGAGATATATATATATATACGCTATAAGATGAGGATATTCGGCACCGGTACCAGGTTTTGTGACTTTTCCTTAAGGAATATTTTAGAAAGCATAATATAGTAGATTTCTACCCTCTGCCCTACCCGGCATGAGTAAGTTGACCAATATCACTGCCTGCAACCTGGCTCTTCATTCAAATTATTGAGAACCGTGGGCCGTGGAGGTTAGGTGGAAGATCCTCCTATTTCTAGCTCTTAGGCTTTTAGGCCCCTAGGGTTACTCTTATAGTGTATAGGATAAATCCTAGTGCCTAGTTAGAACAGTAAAATATTATTTCATCAGAAATATTGTTGGATTGTTTGTTTGATGTATTCAAATGTCTAACTGTTCTGTACGATATACTTATTTCGGTAAATGGAGATCATTAACAAATTATATAAGTAGTCAGCATTGGAAGAAGTTTAATTATAATAATACGAATAGATTATCCATAACATTATTGAATCATTGCTCTTAATCCATCTGTTTTTGACTTATTTGCTTTTTACAAATTACAGATTATAACGTTGAAATCCGCATAAATAAAATGACTAGCTTTTCAAATGACGGTGACGATTATTCCAACTTGACAGATACTAAATCTGGAGATGCGGAAGAACTGCAGGAATTCCTGGCCCTCGAGCAACAAAAGCGCGAAATGAGAGTACAGGTGAAGAATAATTTTAGTTGTGATAATCTTCATCTTTACATTCCATTATGCCTTATATTTTACTTGTGCAATTTACTGGAATGCTATAAAGAGAAATGTTTTCGTTAGTGCAGTGTTTTGATGAACTCACATCTGGTTAATCAGTAGTAAATTAAATTAGTGCATTCGGATGATAGTTATTATGTTATATACTACTTACAATGCGGCATGCAGACGTCTTTATATAAGACGTTAATACCATTGAATTAGAAAATTAAATCCTAGTCGTTTCGACCAATTTACTTACATCGAAATTTAAATTTTGTCGTAAAGTTGTAATTTTATTATTTTTAGTAAGTGGTTTAACGTTAAGTTGTAATTAAAGCAAGTAAAATCTAAAAGTAATATTGTTTGTTTCAGGTCCATCAGATGACTGATATGTGCTGGGATAAATGTATCGAGAAGCCGCAATCCAAACTGGACTCAAAAACTGAGACCTGTCTAACTAACTGCGTTTCTAGATTTGTTGACGTTTCTTTATTAATTACGAACAGATTTGCCCAGGTCCTACAGAAAGCCGCTCAAGGGGGGGGGATGTAAAAACAAATAAATTCGTAGTTATTGTAATTTTCCTTTTATACTTCTCTTTCCAAATCAAGTAAGAATTTAGTCACGATCCAAGGATGACTTCTGATCAGGAGTCCAGAAACCCACTAATTTTTTACACACAAATTTCTTGATCGCGATTAAAATCTCAAGTATTTAGTATGTACATTTCTGTTAGCTTTGGATATAGCTGTAATAAAAAGAGCTAGTTATGAGTACCAGCGATAAACACAGTAGTCCAATCTTAAACAAGACGATTATACTAAATTCTAATTAAATGACGTGGCTAAATTTTTAGGTAGACTTTTAGAGTATACTAAAGCGTATTCTTATAGCTTGCTTAAATTAACTGGCACAGCACGGAATTCAATAGAATACATATTGTTGTTAATGTTGTGTAGTGTTATGCTGCACACAACATTTCAAATGCAGTTTGGTATCCATTACTTAAATACATTGCTCTAGTATTATTATTCCATTATAGTCAAAACTAGAAAATTTATAGTAAAAAAATTCGTATGGTACTTGTATCTCATGACGAAATCAAAAGAAATAATATTATATCACGGTCGCAAAATAAAGTAACTGAATTAGATGAAATTTTCTTTCCACAGAAGCTTTATTAATTTAAATTTTTAACCATAGCTTAGTACTACTCGAGTTTCATCTCCTCTACTTTCAATATCCCCATTTATTAATATGTTTCGACAAATAATGACAATTTTCAAAACTTTACTGTGATTATGCTTCAAGTTTACGTAATACCTAAGGAATGCAATATATGACTGACACGCCATTCAAGTTAAATAATTTAGAATGTAGACCATTTCATACTCAGAAGCGGAAACATGCTGCTTGACACGCATATAATGTTTCAGAAATATTATTTCTAGATCATTCATGATTTCATGTAATGTACTTGATCCGATATCAATATACAATTTTACGAAAGATTCATCAAACACAACAAACAAATTAGTTAATAACATGATAAAAAGAATTTTGATTATTTTCCTTGGCTTAAGATCTATGTACTACGCGGAAACGTGATACATTCGGATCCGGATACCGTCTGTAAATTAGACCTACAAAACTATTGGGTTTTGGAAGGAATCGGCGGATTCTGCTTCACCTGTAGGATGATCGATCGCATGCGAGAAATATCCTTACTGTGTTTGCTTCCCTTTGGATTGAAGTCACATAGCTTGGCAATTCTTTCCCATTCTGTTCCTGGCTCAATTGGGTCAGTATCAGCAACTAGTTCTTTCTCTGCACTCCTGTTTAAACGTAGCAATAAAAACATTATTTCTGTATTTTTTCACTATCCCCAACCATACATGCTTGAGATTGTAATTGTAAATCTAACACGACCACAATGTGATTCTACAAAATACATTCAAGTAAGTTAAGGCACCGTAAGAAGGGACAGGTTAATTAGTCTACATATATATATGTATGGCAAGTCGTCGCCTACGGAATCATATTCTAAACACCCAATCACAACTATTGTCAAAACAAATACTAAAACTAAAGATGTGCAAAACAGCACTACAATATCTATCGCATAATAACGTCAAAGGTATCAAAATCACGAGAACGAGAACGAGAAAAAGCTACTTTACACTAAATCTACTAAAGGAAAAATAATTTCAAAATCAAATAATTCCACTTAATTGTCATACAAACTATTAGAGTTACATCCTTACTTTGAAGCTTCCCTGATATTGGATTAGCATGAAAGACAATAACAAGAAAAAATGATATAAATCCCACATTTTTCGTGAATACTCTTCTAGCATGGTAAAGTTGATGAATATGCGTTGACTTATTCGTTGTAAGAGTGACTATACATTAATTTAATTCATTCATTCAGTCATAGAACAATACGTAAACTTGGTACAGGCTCCATGTCCATCTTAAATTCACGTACACTCAAAATATTTTAAAAAACTACGTAATCTTAAAGATTAATAGATTTCCTCCACCACCGCACTATGATCGTCCCCCATAAGTCTAACTGATTAGTAATACATGCCTGCGGGTGAAGTTTCACAGTGAATACAGTACATACGTTTTCAAAATTTTACCTATTTGCATTCCGATTTTTTGCAACTTGTTCATCATGGGTTTTGTACCAATCTTCCAATTCTTTCCTCGCAGCATCCTTTAATTCCGCTTTCTTTTTTTCTTCTTCTTCATCTAAAATTTCATAGCAATCCATTTTATGAGCACTTAGTTAATTTAGTAAAACCTAAAGATGCTACAAATGACAATACAGAGTTACAGAAAAATTACAATGTAGACCACACTACTATAGTACTACACTACTATAGTACTACACTACACACATACCTTTCTCTTCTAATCGTTGCTTTTGGTCTTCTCTCCAGCGCTTAATTTTTTCAGGCTCTTCTCTTGGAATCTGATACTGAGGTATAGGAGTCGGTGATGGTGACCCACCGGATTCTGTAGGACAAACAAATTGATAAAAACACGAACACAATTAAATTACAAAAACTAAAAGTGAAAGAAATGGGTGAAATTAATATACAGGGAAAATCAACCTTAAACTCAAATCTAATTTGTTTCATGTAAATATACACGGAAAACCGCATTTCAAGCAATTATACTACATAATTAATGACCTTCGAAGATCTAACTAAGCAAACGCGGTAGATCACGCAGCACCGCTAATTTAACCCAAGTTAAATAAACACAATTTTCTGATCTGAAATCTGACTGATTTGAACTTCTCATTTTACGCCAGGACATTTCACGGTTTGAGTAAGATGTAAGTAAAAAACTTCAACCAGCTGTTATTTATTAGTACTACTTACATAATTACATGTAGTTGTTTGAGACTGCAAATAATCAAACACGGCACAGTCGATTGGGCTTCATGATTGTGATATACAATATGTATTATAATTAAGTATAGGTCATTTAATTTTCGATATAATTATTTTACATTATAGCAACTGGACGAATAGACGAATACGAGACAAACGTACTTTGCACTTTTTATTTGACATGCCTTTGATATAGCAAAAAAGCAGAAAACATGACAATACGAAAGGCCTTATCAATGAAGGCGCTGTAATTCTCGATGGAATTATATACGTGCAATCGGAATAAAGCAAATGAAACAGTGACACCGTATTTCAAATTAGGTTGTACACAATACTAGTTATTAATAGAACGCGGGTGTACAACCTCAATGCTTTGAATATCCACAGCAAGCTCTGAATTGCTATAATTATTAAAAGAATTTTAGATTTACGTCCACGCATTATGTAGTTGTATGACATTTGCTACCCACTACCAAATCTGGGATATTTGATACCCATCGTCAAAGTAATAAAAACATCGAACTTAGATAAAAATGATGCTAATGAGTAATATTACTGAGTCCCAAATAATTAAATACATGTAAAAAAAAGAGTGGCAAATAAAGAAGCACCAGATCTGCGTGTTTCTGCCTTATTATTAGTAAATACTACTGTTGTAGTTGTAATAGTGTCATGAATTAATTCAATATTTTTCAACTCATTCTATATTTTGAAGACCAGCTTCTCCTAATACTAATAACTAACATAAATTAAAATGTATGTGGGTATCCTTTGTACCAATGATTAGTTTTTCTTGGGTAGCAAATGTCCGGTGTACCAAATATCTGTTTACCACAGTATGTATTTAACCGAATTGAATTTCGTACACCAGTTGTGTACACCATAAAAGTGCTCTAGAGTACAAGAAATTTAATATGTCCATCTGCTAGTGTTTGTTAACATTACAGCAAACAATTCAGTGAGATCAAAGGAACTGAACTGCGAATGAAGTACTACGGAAATGTAATCTATCAAGTAGGAGTATTTTTATCGTATGGGAAGTATTCAAAATGAAAATAATCCCATTCAGCTATTAAATTACAGCAGTCGAAAGTAGTCGGAAGGTGTTTTTAAGCTACAATACAAATTCCACCGAACAGGTAGAACCTATGAACATAATTTGCCGTTATAGTTTAGCTATGTATACTTAAATGGTGTTTCTTAAAAGAATAAGAATTACTAATTAGTTTAGGAAAATATAGGAACCTACCATTTGTGAGCACTATACATAATCGTCAGCTTCTTTTGAATAAAATAAAATGAGATAAACGGGTCATACGATCTGACTTATTATTGAAATAATAAAATTACCATTATTCACATCAAAGCCAATGCCATTGCCATTATTGGCACTGACGTTGTCAAAGGAAGAATGATTGATCATCTCGAATCCAGAGTCGGTTTCATTCTCCCCAGCAGGAAAACCCTCTTTTTCTACCCAAATTCAGCATTAGAAATTAAAAAAAATAAATTAACATCCTGAAACTTTAAAATTTTTAAATGCTGCTAACATTTAAGACCAAATTAAATTTACACCCCCAAAAAGAAGAGGATTAAAATAAAAAGCGCGAGGTGTGTCGAACTATTAACCTGATATTGGCTCAAAGTCTCGTCTACGTATACACATCGGGCAAAGTAGAAGTAAGGAAAGCACGGTCGTAATAACAAGAGTTTTAATACAATAACTGTTTAATAGCAAAGGAACATTACTGTAATAGCTATTTCTAATTTAGTTTAATTTAATGCGTTGAAATGAATTCCGGTACATAAATGATTATTTACATCACGCTAACTACGTCCAACAGTCCGCAGTACAACGCTTCCACAATATGAACTAAAATGTCTAAACAAAGGTGTCAGATTGATAATAAAGTAAGTTCAACCTATAGCTCCCAATTTCCACATAGAAACACACAAATAACTAGATTCATATCCAAAGCGTTAACGATGGAACATTTAATTGAGTAATCATAATACGTACGTAAAGACTTTGACACGTTAGCTACATATACAATACATTTTCAGCCAATAATGTACAAACTTAGCAAACAGAAACATTAAGGGTCCTCACTTATTCGTTACACTTGAAAGAATGAATATTGTAACAAAACTTGCTGCAGCATAAGTGAGCGACCGTGTTCTAATTTTTGCCATGTGACGAAAACAAGTGAAATGAAGACAATTTTGCGTGTGTGACTATTTGCTATAGTTGTTGTAACCCAGTAACTTATTTTGTTACAGTGAAAAACGAAAAAAACATATAAATCCTGAACACATTTAACACGAACAGTAATGTATAAGTGAGAACCCTTATTATTTAACCCAGCACTCGTTAAAAACTATTTTGTAATGACCCAACGCTGACCGAATATTGCAACTACATGCTTCCGAATAATGTAACTGAAGAAAACAAACTTTCACGAAATATCAATAAATCAGAATTATTCAAACTTTCAATGCATTTTCTTGTATAGAAAGATGTACACATCTTAATCTTGATACATCAAAAAAGTCGATGGCACATGAAACACTGAACACGACACAATTACATTTATTCCTACTTTGATATCACTTCTCATTTTGTTTTAATCCTAGACATCATATTCTTCTGCTCCGAGTTCAGCATGTCAATTACAATAACATAGTGATTACAATTACAGGGAACAACCATGACCAGAACATACTCATTTTACAAGGCGAACGAAACGGGAGAAACATAGCTGCTGCGTCTGCAATGATCAGTGACGATTGGTATTGGAATTAATTAAAAATTTACATTTTACATACCTGAAATACCGTTAGCTACCACAGGTTTAATATCATCTTCTAAGCCTGCCAGATTGTTCTGCTCTCGAGCTAAAAATTCTGCAGCTGGATCTGCTTCACTGTTTACTTCAAATGTGTCATTGAAACCGTCCATGATGACAGGAAATTATTTCTAATTTCTTTTATTTTTTTTCACTAGAAAATTATAGTAAAAACAATTCGCTGTTTTATAAATATTGCCGAAGTTAAACTGAAGTTAGAATTGTAAAGAAGCCTAAAGAGTAATCTTGAGTAACTAGTAAGGATTCGCTGCTGTTGTTGAGCACAATGTGCAATGAAATGAATAATTGGGCGACATAAAAACATAAACCAATACTATGGTATAATACTATATTGATTATCTTGATCCGTGGCGTTTCTATTTGATTGTGTATTACTCACAGAAAAAAAGTAGTGAATCACAGTTGTCCTCAGTCCGATCTGATGTATTAAACGTATCCGAGATTTTTACCTATTCAAAAGTAATTCAAAGAGAAGGTCAAGTTAGAACAATTTCGTACGAACTAAACTTCTATATAATGACACAATACGCCCCACCATACAGTTACAATAATTAACTTATCTGCTGGCTACTTATGACTTCATCCTAAATTAAAAATGTATATCGAATACCCTACAAGCATTGTAAATTGTAACCCATGCTATGTATTACGATTTATTAGTGCAATACAATTATTCACATAACAATGTAAAAAGCTTCTTGCCCGAAATTTTTGAGTCTTCAAACAATTTAACGCATGCAGAAAACTTTTTAGAAAAAATATTTTGACATTAATTACCGTTAACTGTTAAGAGTACCGACCTCGTTACTTTAATGATTTGTACTGCAAGGAAACGTATAACATGTCAGTCAGTACTTACTACTTAGCTATGATGATAAATCTCTGGATACAATATAAACTAAAACCAAACCATATCACTCTTCCGTTCCGTTTAAATACTACTGTCGAATTTCTATACCCCGCATAAAATAAAGATGATGAGACCAGGACTGATTAAATATGTTCCGTATCTACAATACAATTGGACTCACATCCCAAATACACCCACTTTAAAGTATCTCCCAAAATATGAAACCCACATTAATTATTTTGCCGAGGAAATACCTGTCAAAAACAATGTCAGTCAGAGTAGACTTACCAAAAATTAACAATCAATCGGTCACTAGTCTTTTTTCGGGATAGAATATACATAGGGACAGTAGGACATGCCCTGTTTAAAAAAAAGTTATCTTCTGAGAATGGATGAACTCCAGTTCTTATGGTTAACATCTGACGTCAGGTCTAAAACGCCACCTCTTGCGTCACTTTATTCCTGTCGTGACTACCCCACTGTCTTGCTGTGAGGTTTTGCTTGCAGTGAAAAACTCCTGTGTCTCACTCACTGGCCCGACCCACGCGTACAAGTACAATGTGTCTATCTGTATCTCTGTCCTGTGTGGACTGTACTGTGGGATGGCGCAGGTAAAAGTGTGCAGTCCTACTGTCGTACATAAGGCAGTAGACGTA